>CAUYRT010029559.1:0-56236 GCA_963574885.1 Lepilemur ruficaudatus
AGCTGGATTCATTAATTAACCTGATCTAATCATTGCACATTGTAAACATATATGAAAACATCATGTTGTACCCCATAAATATATACAGTTATTAATTGTCAATTAAAAAACTGGCAACCCTATGAGCTCAACCTAGAAGGAGATACAAAGTTAGTCCCAGGTTGATTAGAACTTAAACAATTTAGTAACAGGCCATGTAATTATTAATAATTTAAATCAACAGGAAGACATGACGAAGAGTAAATGTAATGCTGGTGGGGGGCTTCCTTAAATAGGATAGTTTGGAGAGAGCTCATTTTGAGCTAAAACTTGAAGAATAAAAGTGAACCAGTCATCTGTAATCTGGAGAAAGAACCTTTCAAGCCATGAGTCCAGCAGGAGGCAAGGAACATGGAGATAGGTGTGGGCTTAGAGTGTTAGATCCATGGTCCTGGGACATGAGCAAGTGTCAGAATCACCTGGAGGGCTTGCCACAACTCAGATTCCTGGACCTGCTGTCACTCAGTAGGTTTGGGTGGGGACTGAAAGTGTGCTTTTTTCCACAAGCTCCAAGGAGATGCAGATGCTGCTGGTTTGGGGGCAATACTCTGAGCATCTTGTGTTAGAGAGGAGAGGAAAGGAGAAAGGGGAGACTGTAGCACTGTGAGCTGGGCACGAGTGGTGGGAAATGAGGCTAGAGAAGAAGGCAGGGGGCCCCATGAGCTCAACTGTGAAAAGAAGTTCAAGGTTATTCCTAGATTGATGAGAAGTCATTGCAGGTTCTGTTGGTCTATGTTGAAAGTGTTCTTGCTCTTGGATAGTTACGGCGTAGTCAGTCTTCCAGGATTAGCTGAGATTAGCTGATTCTATGTGGCATTCACTCTTTATGCATGTGAAACAAATTCAGTGGAATTGGGAAATAACCTTTAATTCCCTCTGCATTCACTTCCTGACCAACCTTTGACAAATGGGAAGGACCTGTTACTCTGCAGAGCACAGATGTGCTCTCACACTCTGGTTTTGGAAGTATGAGACAGGCAAAGCAGAGGTGGCTACACTTCACATCAGCCCACATTTACTGAAACTTTTTCTGCATCTACACAGTAAACTTAGCACAGCAAGGACCTGAGCAAAACATGTTACATGATTTCTAACAGCAAGCAGCATTCAGTCTTTTGATGATAAATAGTAAAAACGTGAAGCAATTAGAGGATTATATAAGCAGAAAGTATGTGTGATAAAGTGCTAAATTGAATGTTATCATATGTAAAAGTCAATGAAGCAGATAATAATTGCTGTGGCTACTTACTAAGAAGGAGGAGAATTATAATAATTGCCATGGCCACTAAGAATGGGGAGAATTACTGCTTGAAGTTACTGAGGAATGTTTCTTCTGGAGAAGGCATTCAGGCTGGATCTTAGAAAATGTTTAAAATTTGAAAGTTAGAAGGGAGGGGAAAGGCACAGAAGAGCTTTTGTCTTCAGATTCAATCAACATGCGAAGAATTACTGTGTTTTCCCAAGGTTTTTTGCTGTTTTGCTGCCTTTCAAGGTAAAACTTTCCATGTGTTTCTGATTCTTGAGTACAATTGAATTACTAGCCCATTGTCTGGTGAGAGCTGTTTGGTCAGGGAGCCCCTGCGGACTTTTCAGAAGCTTTTATCCTTTGAAAGAAGCTGTCCTGATTTGCCATTGTTAATGAAACTGGTAGGACACAATGCTCAAGTTTAAGACCCACTGAGAACATGACCATGTACCTCCTTTCATCTCTACATGGGGGAGCCACATGGCAAATGGGAACTACAGAAACCCAGTAGCAGCACTGTCCCCAGTGTTAGTAATTGCCTTGGACTTTCTTATGTCATATCCTAATAGCTTTGTCTTATGCATCATGGCCTGCTCTGCTTCCACCCTTCGTGAATAAATACGAAATGTCTTGTCACCTTTGTAATCATGTATCTCTTTTGAACGTGCATCTTTAGGACCCTGTGTTCTTACTTTTCAATGTTCTGTGCCTGTGTGAGGCTTTGCTTGGAAATTTTGAAATATGCAGTCATTGCAATGGTTATGTTTTTTACTCCGTCAAATGCTTTTATGCATTAGTTCATAATATATTTGCTGAGTCAAAGGGCTCAGCACCTTTACTGAGGTTCTCTGGGAAATTCATGGAGTTATCTGTAATATTTGCTGTTAGCTCAGATAATTCTAAAAGTATAGGTTTATCTTTAATCCCAAAGCTAAGGCAGGAAATAACAGTAAAATAGAAAGAATGATGGCAGAGAAGCACCAGGCTGGCCTACAGAGGGATGTTAACGGCCTTCAGTGAAACAGAGTTCAGCAACCTTTTTGATTTCCTGTTTCTATCAGTAAAAGATTTTGAGAATCCCTCCAAAATAGGTATCCTTGTTTATAAATTATATACATGGACCATTACTCTTACATAATATTAGCATATGAAAGACACACAAAAGTAGAAATAATAAACAGTAAAATGAAAAAAGGAACACAATTTCTAATATTTTGTTTTTATATCTCAGTTCTCTTTTGCATCCTCTGGTGTATGCCCACTCCGTTTAAGAGAATCCACTTTTAAAGTACCTAGAGTAGCAATATGGGGTACTGGAATGATTCTAAAACTTTGGACTGCTTTATAGTTTTCTGGAAGCCTGTACAACAGATTCACACCTCCCCCCAAACTTTCTAATTCAGTAGGTGTGAGATGAGACCCAATTGTTTGCATTTCTAATAAATTCCCAGGTGTTGCTGGTCTGAAGACTACACTTTGAGAACCACTGATGTAGTCAAGCGCATGGGTATCATGGTTAGTTTACACAAGTAGGACATCAGCATCCTTTAATTACCAAATGTGTGGCCTTGGGTAAATTATGTTTTACCTTTCTGAGCTCAGTTTTTTTTTTTTAAATCTATGAAATGGAGGTAATCACATTTACCACTTAGAGTCCTTAGAGAGATCAATGAAATGATGTAGATAAATTGCTTAGTATGCACTGCTTTTCACCTGCCAAATAATACATGCTGGCTGCTACACTTTCCTCTTTCTCTGCCTCCTCCTCCTTCTCTTCCTCATCATTATCAGCATCATCAAACATCTTTTTAATGTTACAAAGTAGACACAGGGACTTTTGGTTTTAGGATGAAACATTATACCTTAATTCTTAAGAATCATGGGAATGCATTTTGTTTTTCTGCTTTACCATTATATACTAAGAAAGACCATGATCCAAATGAGAAATCTTTCTAGTTGAATGGTAGAGATGAAGCTCTTTTGCAAAGGCTGCCCAAGGAAGAACAACGTGTTCAGCCCTCTCCCTTCTGTGCAGTAACTGTTGATACTCTGTGGCTAAGTGTGTATTGCTGTCATTTTTTTGTATATACTGAATTCTTGTTGCATGACATTGGTGGTTGTGTCTTTGAATGTTTAGGGGCATGAGAATGGTAAATTCAGGTGATTCCTTTGAATTTGACTGATTTTTAACATTTCTTTTCTCTTTTATTTTTTTCTTTTCTCCCTTCTTATGCTTTCCTAGGACCCAGTACCACCTGCCAGGAAGATTCATGTGCCAACCAGGGCGTCTGCATGCAACAGTGGGAAGGCTTCACCTGTGACTGTTCTATGACCTCTTATTCTGGGAACCAGTGCAATGATCGTAAGTACAACAACCTTTTCATACTGGAACTTTAAAAGATGTTCAGAGGTTTGGAGAAACCTTAAGGGGACATTATACAAAAATACAGCTCTTCTGAAAAAATTTATAAGTAATTATCTCCTTTAAGAATTTGGAAAATAAAGCACTGTGCTCTTATGAGAAGAGCAAAGAGACATTTCTTGCTGATTATTATTATATATTCTCCCATTTGCTTACCTCCTAAGTTTTTTCTTTATATTTGAATAAATACTTGGGACTGAGAAACAAACAATCCAAAACGATTCAGGCAATATTTTTTTATTGTAAGAGGTTTAGTTCTCCATTAATTAAATCATCTAGATAACAATTTTAAGATTTTCCCTGTTCACATGGCCTAGAATTTAGAGGATATTTAAGCAATGTAGCTATTTTCTCAAAAAGTCTGAGCGTAGAGAACTTCTTAAGCCTTCTAAATGACAAAGACATTCAGAGTTTATTAATTTTTTTTAATTAGAAAAGTTTAAAGTGTTCCTGGGGGTTTTTCAAGTGTAAAGCAGAGATTCCCTGTAGCTCAATGTATTGGTATCTGTTTGGTTCATATATACACAGCTGTTCTGTTTATACATTTCTATTTTGTGAGTATGCTTTATATGTATATATCTGTGTATTTGGTTCATATTAGAAATGAGCATTGTGATTGCTATTTTTGTCTACCAGTGATGCTTCAGGTACATCAATTGATTTAGTTCTAATAGAAGAGTGATTTCATGAAGGTGATTCTAGCACTAAAGGTGGAGATATCCGAATGCTGTGGGCATCTATAACCTGTGTCTCCACTCCCTTCTCATGTTATTTTCTTAACATGGCTATTTTAAAGACAAGCAAACAGTTGAAATTTCTGAACACCTATTGCAAAGGGAATTTTTTTAAAAGCCCTGATTTGGTGGGTCTTGCCTGACCTTCTGATTTTCTAAATGCAACCTTCACGGTGGAAGTTTGTTTTACAGTCCAAACTCATTTGACCTCTTGGTTTTATAAAAAAGATGTGTGATGTTATCTGAGCAAATAGTAAAGTCACGTTATAGTTTGCCCACAAGGGAGCAGGCACCAGTTACAATGCTGTGTCCTTCATGTCTGTTTGGTTTTCCTTGATTCCTTATTTTCCAATTTTTTTCATGTGTACAGTGATATTATAGTTCTTTTTTCCATTTTCTCAATAGCCTTTTGCTCCATATGTTCTTTCATTCTTTTAAGATACACTAAGGAGAAACAAGTTGGAAATTTGTCAATGTAGGGAGAAAATGATGTGATCCTCATTCACCTAACTATGTAAACATATGCCTCTATGTTTGTCATAGAAAGGATACAAACGTCTACAGAAAGTTTTGGCATAAGATTGCTCTTGTCAGGTATTTTGGTATCACTGAAATTCTCTTTCCATATCTGTGATTGGGAAATACTGTTTCACTCTGAAGCAGGCTGTTATGGACTCAACTGGAGTACCTGGGGAATTGTGCTATATGTTCTGTCTTTTTCCTTCAGTTTGCATAGCACTCACTAGGAGGCTTTTTTCTATAAATGATGGCATAATGCTGCTTTATGCTCACAAGTTTATTCCTTATCACACATATACCCCACTTTGGGTAGAAAATGGTCAGGAAGAGACTCTCTACACAGAAAAGGCTGAAAGGTAAGTTATTCCAATTATGTAAATACGTACACTCTTCGGAAGGTATGTATGTATTTTTCTGTCATTGACACATTTCATTCCTCTTCGTTACCCAGGACCAGGTATTGTGTACTGGTAAAAATCAACTAGAATTCTTTCCAGCTTTCTGTGATGGCTTCTGATTTTATCAAGAGCAGATTGTGTCTCAGTTCAGGATTGCGGACGATCACATTATCTGACTTGGACAATTTGTTGGTATATAGTGAAGTATTCTAACCAGGATTGGCAAAATGTCAACTTTCCCTTGTGGCAGCAAATTCATATGTTTCAAAACTGTTTCTAAGATATTCAGGCTTAGGGTAATGTATTTCAAATTGTATTCGATGAATGATGCGGCTGAATCTTTTGATTGTAGAAGACCTAAGATCCCAAATCACTGATACGGTCTGCTTGCCTAGTGTCTTCCTTCAGAGCGGACCAGGGCTTCTGTGATTGGTTAGCTATATGGAAATGATACAAGTACATCTTAATTGTGGAGTATGATAAATATACAGAATTGAGAAATACAGGATGTGACATCAAAGTTTGGGTATAAATTTTCAATGAAATCCAACCAAATATATCCAAATGGCAGGGTGCCTAAAACTGTTACAGTGGATGATGCTGTATCCAGTGATTGGTATTCAAGGTATTTGGGGGGAACTTCTCTTTTAGAAATATCATCAGAGCCAGTTTGTTTCACCTAGAAAATTAGCCTCACTGTGTCATAGACCATTATTTTCTATATTGACCTTGAACCTTTGGGTTGTAATTTGCTATTTCATCTCACAAACATCTTCAACTTGAAGTTACCTGTCTGATATTCTATATGCTTACCTTTGCTGATACATTTTTGGTAGATTAGCTTGCATCAGGAGTTGAGTGTTAGTTACCAGCAGAATTGAACAGGCTCATTCTTATCATGAGAAAAATCAGGGGGGAAATTGCAAAAAAAACAAAAGTGATAAAATAAGCTGATGGAAAAAGGAAGAGGATGAAGGAGAAGAGAAAATCATATTGAGTAATATGGAAGAACACAGAGGTCATAATGATTCTATATGATTTTACTTTGGTAACATGCATTCTACAAGTGGCCTGCCCTTGACCTAAATAACAGAAATGGGTCACAGCATTATAAGTGGAGTGCCCAGCAAGGAAATCTGGCCTTTACCTAATTCTTGGGAAGAGAATATTCTGTAGAATGTTGTATTTATCTCAAATAAATCTTATCCTTTAGAATGTGAATAGGTTAGAGATGAAATCTAATGGCAAAAAGCATTTTTTGGGAAAAAAATTTTTGAATATCTAATTTTCCATGAGCAGTTTCTCAGGGCAACAGGTTGATCCTCAATGAAATGAAAACATCTCAATTTATTACTGAACATCCAAGAATAGAAACTTGCTCAACAGAGAAATGGCTAGGTTTCATATTTTCCAAGATGAGGTACCCTTAGTCCATCATGTGTAAAAAAGTTGATGATGTCATGACTTGTAAGGTTCTAAAAAATGTCTGCATTTTAGCATCTTTCCTTCTAGCATTGGTTCTATCACTTAGGACTTTTGTTTTTGTCTTGCCTGTTTGCCGAACTTGATGTTTGCTTGACAATTTTAAGGTGCTGTTGCATAGATAATAGAGTGTACATTGTAAAACTTCATCTCATTTGGTATGAATAGACCAAGCCTGGACAATTTCACTTTATTCTATCATTTTTTGTGAAAGCGTGGTGGGTCGATGGAGGCAGTGATGTGAATTCCAGGTTCACTCTTACAAAGATAGCTATGCAGAGCTGACGTGGTGGTAGTGAAGGTGTAACATGTGTTCTCTAGCCCTGATCCATTGTTGGGTAAGTGTGCCTCCCTCGTGTGGGATAGAAAAAAAATTCCATCTGATTGGAAACCCAAGTGTAGTTGATTTATTTATTGTCTTACATAGTTTTAGATATGACCTTCTACAATTTTGTGTAATGATAAGGTTGTGGGGAATTTCTTTCTTTTAGGGTGACTTTTAGGGCTGTTTTTATATTATAAAGGACCTAATCTTCCCAGAATCAATGCTGTTGAGTTCTTCTCTCCTTCATAACATCAAAAAACATTGTGTAAAGTCCAACTTGCCTACATATACCCACAAATATACAAAAGGGTTGTCATTTTTAGCTACATTGTGAAAATAGTTTTAAACATTTTGTATCTATCCTTAAAGACATTGTTGCCTTTTACCATGTCCGTGACAACTGTTTTGAGTTGCATACAATTTTGGGGTCTTGTTGCTGCTCCTGTGCCCTGGAGAAGCACGTGTGGAACAGTCTGTGGCACATGAGTCTTTAACACACTTTAAGTTCCAGAGTTTAGAAATTCGGTGCTCATAATGTCTTTGTGGGGTAAAAAAAAGGTAATAGATGTGGGTCCTCAGCCCACTCTCAGCAGTCAGCTACCCTGTGCTACCCTGCTAGTCATACATTGCAGGCTGCTTGCTGGAGATATTGCTAGGTTCACACTGGCATGTGATAATAGATGTTCTTTGCCCACAACAAATCAATAGCAAGCAGCTGTGGATCGTACAGATAGTGGAGTGTGTAGCACCTTTTCAGACAGCTGGAGTGGCTGTTAAGCTGCAGAGCTGGCTATTGATTAGCCTTTTGCTTTTTATTCATTGTGTGGGTTTATTTATTTGTTTAATGTAGGTTGGCGTATTGATTAAATCTGTTAAAAACACATTTCCCATTCAGGCTTCAGAAAAAATAAGCATTATGTGCATTACTTAGTGTACAAACAAGGGGATAGACCTGTGTATACTAATTCTGTCACTTGGGTCCACATAAGTACATAGGCATTATATTATGAACCTATGCTATTAGGAAACTGTATAGCAATAATTTTTAAGGATATATCAAAGTACAGTATGCCTATGTTTTTGGTTATGTGTTTATATCCCTCTTCCGTTTTCATACTTTGCTTCTCCATCAAATAAGCCATATGTGAGAAATTTAGTTGTTTGCTGCTTAGAACACACTTCATCATTTATTCATTCATTCGTTCATTCACCAGACATTCTTATTTACAGATATGATCATGAATAAGATAGAGTTCTGTTCTCAAAGACATTATCATCCAATGGGGGAAGACACATATGAAGGTGCTTCAATAGAACCATGAACAATATACAGTGAGGGCTCATGAAGTAGAGAGATGGCAACTCTCCCCAAGGTTGAGACTCCACAAAAAAGGGAAACTGCTATTAGGATGTTTTTAACTGAAGAATGAGTCTTGAAAAATTTGTAAGTATGTCCAAAGCAAATATAGTATGGAAGAGGGTTGAGAAGAAAAGGCAGCATCCCAGCAAGCAAGCAGAGAGAAACATGGTACAGCCACTGTGAACATTCTGGCTATTTCCTTCTCGTCTTTATTCTGAGCATTAGCATGGTTAGGATCACACACTGCTTGAAACTTGTACTCTGCTTTTTTTGGTCTAACTTGCATGTTATGTATTTTTCAAAATATAAAACACATCATTAGATTTCCTAATCTCCTTTAGTAGAATACACATGATGGTGCTCAGTTCCTGGGGAGAAATTCCCCCACGTTGAATTCATTGCTGGATCCTGGATGTAGGCCCAATAGGGTGCAAATCTTGATTGATTTCACTGGGTCATTGGTGGACCTTGATCTTGGAAATTTATTTATAAGAAAGCAAGTCTTTATAAGGTTGATTTGTTATGTATATAACTTATTAAATTATAAAGGATATCAAAGCATAGTCACTAATTTAATTGGCTATAGAATCAAATGCCTTAAATACCAGTCCTGACTCTTTCTAACCCTATGAAACATGAATTTCTCTTGAAGTTTTGGTATCACACAAGAAATATAATAGGTACTTAATAAATAAGAGTATAATGTAGTGTTTATTATAACTAATAATATTTGACAGTTGTCATGTCCTTAGCATGTTCTCGACACTCTACTAGAGACTTTATAAAGATGGCATCCCTTTAATCATCCCAGAATTGTTAGGAAATACTATACTACTCTTGTCCTGATTTTAATAATGTGAAAAGTGAAGTCACACAGTTACAAAGTAGCTGAATGAGAGCTTGAACTCTGGTTTGTCTGATGTGAAAGTTTACATTCTTGTTAGTTTTTCTATTACTTAGTCATTATTAGAAATACTAACAGTTTGGGCTGGACGTGGTGGTTCACTCCTGTAATCCTAACACTCTGGGAGGCCGAGGCGGGAGGATCATTTGAGCTCAAGAGTTCGAGACCAGCCTGAGCAAGAGTGAGACCCCATCTCTACTAAAAATAGAAAGAAATTAGCCAAACAACTAAAAAAAATAGAAAAAATTAGCCAGGCATGGTGGCGCGTGCCTGTAATCCCAGCTACCTGGAAGGCTGAGGCAGGAAGATCGCTTGAGCCCAGGAGTTTGAGGCTGCTGTGAGCTAGGCTGATGCCACGGCACTCTAACCCAAGCAAGAGGGTGAGATTCTGTCTCAAAAAAGAAAACAAAAATTAACAGTTTAAAATCTATATTAATTACTAAGGGTGTTGAAGCAAGTCTTCATAGACAATCAAATTGCATAAATATATAGGGTTGGGAAAGGGAAGCTGTATTCTTTGTTGTTAATTTTATCATATTGTGGAATTCTGAAAACTATAGGTATGTGTATCTTAACACTTAGATAAGGCCATTTAGAATTAGAATATCTTTAGCCATTACAGAATTAGAATTAGGATATCTCTCCCAAACCCCCAAACTATTTATATTTTCATTCTTTGTTTACCTAGATCTTCTGATTCCCATTTGTTTGCTTTACTGAAATTCCAATATACATCATATAGCATAGCGGATGAGACCACTAATGTGTAATAGGATGGTCTGTGTTCAAATCTTGACTGCCATTTGATATTTATGTTACCTTGGACAAGTTAATGATTCCTCTGTACCTCTAGAAAGTAGATAATTTGTAGGCTCTATCTTGCAAGAATGTTGTAAACATAAATTGAATTTGTAACTGTGAAGTTTAGGACATGGCACAAAATAGCCCCTGTGAAACTGTTGGCTGTTCTTTGATATAATTTTTTTTAAAAAAGTTAAAAACATGACTCACACAAATACAATTTTTATAAAGTTAAAAACAAAACACTCATACAAATATAGAACAAATGTGTGTCAGATTTATTTGACTCTTTAACAAGGGAAACAACAAGATGGTAAAGTGTAAACAACAAGATGGCAAAAGAATATTTGAAGAACTGGATATTTATAGGCACTAAAAATATTAAAATACAAATTTAGGTTAGATTTAAAATGGGTGAATGTTCCACAGAGCAAAAATCTCGTAACTTTTGATGTCGTTTTCCCTGCTGAACATAAATCTACAGGTTAACATGTCATCTCATGGACCCCGATTAATAGTAAGTATCAGCATCAAACACAGGCCCATTCTCCAATAGAATTAAATATTTCTTGGGTAGTATTGTTAAATAATGTCCTTATGTGTAATTGAAAAGACGTGGTTTTTCCCCATCCTTTAACCTAAGTTTTGGATGATTTTTTTTATTAATAGTTACCATGTATTCTGTTTCATATCCTTTTTTTTACCTTAAATATTTCTGTTGTATGCAATCGCCTTTTATTTTTTAGACATTTAACTGTGTGCCCATCACTGTGCTGAATCCATTGCCATTTTGCCCTTTAATCCTCACGACAACCCTAAAATGTAGACATTATTGTGATCCCAGATTCAGAGGCAAGACAAGTCAAGTGATTTTCTAAAAGTGACAATGCTATTAGGCTGGGGGACAAAGATTCAGAGTTATGTTTGTTGGACTGCAAAGTCTAGACTGGGACTGCCAAGGTCTTCTGAATACCCAGAAGAAAGCTTCTTGAAAACACGTCTGAATTTATAGGGATTTAAGATTGACATAGTCACATAGCTTAACTACTGTTAGCATCAATTATACTATAATTTTTATCATCTACATTGCTATTTGTGAGGGGGGGGTATATTATTCACTTTTTACTTTATTCGCTTTAAATAAGGGCATCATTATGACTGATTTACTCAGATAGCAGGATTGGAATTTCCATCAAACAAGTGCCGTTTTGCAAGTTGGGTACATCCACTCAGGCAGGGGGCTGAGTCTGGAGAAGTCAGTACGGCTGAGATGAACAGAGTGGTATAGTGAGGGCAAAATCCAGAAGGTAAGGAAGATACAGAGGAAGCAATTATGAGTGGGCAGCTCCAATGGTAATGCCCAAAGTTATCGCTTTGCATCTGTTTTTGTTACTGGGCCCACAGATATTCAGTATAACCAAAGGAAAGCAAGAGGATGGTAATTAAGCCCCAGGTCTTCTAAAATCAAGGATGAAGATACTGCCACTCTCAGGAACAGTTCTGTAGATGCAGGTTTTAGCTTGTCTATGCAAATCACTCTTGCTTTTAAGTTCCGCTGATAACTAGAAGGGACATTTTTGGGTATCCTCAAGTGACACTGAGGGCTGATATTAATGCACATGTAATTTCAAACAGATTCAGCAAGAGCCAGAACTGCTTGCAGCTGTGTTTTGCACAACTCTCTCTGAAAATGAGCTGGGACTCACAGGTGAAATATTAGTTTCTACAAATCCCAAGTTGACATTTGGACCTATGGTTCAAGGAGAAATAGTCTCTACAATTCAGGGTCCCTTAGCTTGTCAGGGATTATTATGAGTTGTTGGAATTTGTAGCCTCACTAATTTCATTTCAGCCATCTTCAGCATGCTATATTTGTAAACCATTTTTATTACTGTGTTTAATTATAGCCCATTCATTTTTACTGTGCGTGGCTGGTTACATATTGATGGCCGTGGCAATAATCCACTGACAGCCTATTGGTTCACAGAAGACAATTTTTATATTACTTTATTAGTCACATACAGGTGCGATTTTAATGTATTTTTCATTATAGACTTAAAATTTCTTATATTTATTTCCACATCTAAAGCCGAAAAAGATGAAAACTACTTTATCTTGTCTTGTAAAATAGAGCTGATACATATAATTAGGTTCCCTTCCCTCATTTTTCTCCTTTACTTTCCTTCTAGGGGAGGAGGAGAGCATATTTTGATTGAGGTAAACTTTACCTTCAGCAAAATGCACAGATCTTGCATTCATTATGACAAAAGTGTATACCCACGTAACCAACAGTCCGGTTAAGATGAAGGACAACTTCATCTTCCCAGAGGGTCTTCTCTTGTATTCCTTCCAGCAAGCCCCTCTCCTCTCTAAGACCACTACTATTTGGATTTGTGTTAGCATACATTATTTTTGTCTGTCCTTGACTATATGAATGGAATCATACAACATGTGACATTTTACATCTGTGTTCTCTAGCTCCATGCAATGTCTTTAAAATGCATCCACATCAGCTCTGCCTTCCGGTTACCTGACGGTCTCTCCTCATTCTCAGCTTCATCTCCTCAACTGCAGGGGTCGGCTGGTCTCCACCTGCGACCCCCTTCCCTGCTCCATTGTGCAGAAATTCTCTCAAGGCCACAAACTGGGACAATCTTAGGTCTTTCCGTGTTTATCTTCTCTCTTTCAGAAACCACTGCCCTTTTTTTTTTTGCCTGCTGCCCAGTGTGCTTTGAGCCATTTTTTTCTTGGTTGTATCAGGTCAATTGTCATTCCAATCTTTGTTACTTCATCTTTGTTGGCAATGGACATCAACCTGTTTCTTTTTACCTCACTTCATCTTTGCGCTGTGAGACTAAGGTGGAGGTGGAGGGAAAAGATGTAACACATAATGTGCTTCAAGCCACACACTCTCGGGATAGTTTCGGGCTTCCCGTCAGTCCTGGAATGGCCCTGGAAGTATGGGATATTCTGGGGCCTGTTTCTTTATGTATTTATTTTTGGGAAAAACTATCAACTCCAGTGATAGACCTTCTGCAGTCAGAGAAAACACAAGAAGCTGCACAAAGGTAGTTAAATGCCTGAAGACGTCTCTCTACCTAGTGTTTCTTCATTTGAGTTTCTGTTACAAGGTCCCCATGGCTTTTTCTCTCCAGTCCCTCTGATAACACTTGATTAAGTTCAGTGGGTGCAGAGATTGATTTGGCGTGTGCAGCTAGTTGTTCTTATGGTTTTCTTTACTTAGAATTATAGTTTGTTTTCTCACCTGCCTTTGTCCTGTGGATCTTTGTGAAATGAAATTAACACATGTTTTCAAACAAGGAATTTGGAGACTTCAGGAAAGTGGAGATGTTTCTACGCCAGGTAGTGTTTTTGGATGTTGACCGTCTTTATTTTGACCCCCAAGTGCTGCTCTACACTTACAATCTTGCTGTGTGTGCACAGATTAAATGAAGGGAACTTGCATTGTTGATATTTTTTTTAGTTTTACTTGATTTTTTTTTTTTGGATGATAAAATTATGTCAGCTCACCATTGAAAATCTGGAAAACACATAAGAGCACAAGGCAGTAGGAAAAACATGTATAATTGTGTTAATTATTAACATGATCTTGTTTCAGAATATGAGGTCAAGCACATTATGGACGTTCACGATATATTTGTTGGAGGAATGGCTGAGCCTTGCATATTTACAAAGTCTGAGTTGTTCAAAGATTCTAGTGTTCTTTTCGTGAAGTGAATGGTATTTCCACCAGGCATTTTTTAGCCAGAAGGAATGCTTTTAGCCATACAGGAATTATAGTAAGCATCCCAATGTGCAATTTCTTTCTTCAGATGAAAAGTGGAAACTGCAAGATGTTTTTATTTCTTTTCACTCTTGCCTTTCTCTTTTCTCTGAGAAAGCCTTAAAGTTTCTGAACAGTTATTGACAGACATATCTACATATGAGTGAAATGCTTTTATAGTGTATTGTGGTTGCAGGGAAAAGGCTCTTACAATGTATGTGGGAAAGGAGCCGCTTGGTCCTGGTTTTTCCTGTGGCACTCACGTTCAAAGAGATGTTGTGGTTTATTTCACACAATGAGATTTCTGGTAATAGTTCAGTACTCTAGAGATCAAGTGAGGCAGTAGAACTTTCATTTCATTTCATTAATTTTTGCTGATTTTTATATTGACCGAAACCAGTACCATATGGCTGAAGAAGTTAGATTCGCTATATACTAAAAATGTAAAACACAAAAGTCCCTTGATTTTTGCACACCCTGGGTTGCAAAATTTTTATTTCTCTGTGGGAAAATTCAGCCAAACCTTGTAAACGCTTTGTAACAACCCTCAGGAGCACTGGTAGGAAACAATAGCATCTGACTCTAGGCATTATTTCCCGGTAAATCCACTAAGTGTTCTTTGAAATCAGCCCTCCGCTAAATCTAAAATTACAGTTCTATCCATATATCCTATATAAGTAAACCTAATGAGTGTGATGTGCACCATCTGGGGGATGGTCAGGCTTGAGGCTTTGACTCAGGGGGGAAGGGGGACAAGGGCAATATACGTAACCTTAACATTTGTACCCCCATAATATGCTGAAATAAAAAAAAATAAAGACTTAAAAAAATAAATAAAAGTAAGTACATTTTCATATATACAGAATGCATAATAAATAAATAGAAATTTCCTTTAGGACTTTTCCCAATTGGTCTGAAATATTTTTTCTATCCAGATATCTTTATTTCTGTGTCTTATCAAGTCATGCATGAACTTTTGGTTGCATCTCAGTCATTTGGCAAGTTACGTATTTCTGTAATTATAATGTGTCTGCCTGGGCCACAGATTAGGTATCTGTCTGCCTTTGAAGATGTTTCACAGGAAGCCCGTTTATCCCACCTGAATTCTCAACATCTGAGGTATAACTTTATCTCTGATAAAAGGAGTTGGGCAGGGAGATATTATCAGGGACTTACTTATCCTCGAGAATAAGCATTCTTTCTCCTTTCCCTACCTAACATTCCCATATGGCTCCCTCACTCTGTCACTCAAGAGTGTCATTTGGTTAAACTTGCATCAATGTTCTGCTCGTGGTGGGGTTAGGGGAAGGTGAGCTTTGGAAAAGGGCCTACAGTTCGGTACACATATGCACACATGCCTCTTGTCCCCAACTCATGAAAAATCCTGAGAACAGAGCAATTTGAAAAAAAAAATATTAAAACAAGTGAGTTTAGCAAAATAAACTTGTTGGAAGCTTTATTCCAATCCCCACAACACAGCACATGTATTTCCAACATCTAACTTATTTAATTTGCATTTGGATTAATTTAGCATATTTTCCTATTATATAAAGTTTAATGAACAATAAACACAGCCATAACCAAATTTCACAGCTATTTCCCAGTGTGGGGTAGCATTTTGCATTTAGTTATATTTGGTTTCCTAGGTAATATTTGATTGTGGATATATTTCCTAAAGCTGCATCTCTTGTCACATGGAATGTTTGGTGGCGGATTGTTCAGACTTAGAGCAAAGCAGGAAGGAGTAAGTTGCTTTGAAATGCTATTAAAGCAATCAACTGCATTAAAAATGATTCTCCCTGCTGCTTCTCTTGACAACCTTTCAGCTCCCCGTTGTTGGTCTCCATGCCTGTGTTTCTGAAATCTATCCTGTGTACCACTTCCAGATTGATCTTCCCCAAATACTGGTTTTGTCTGTTTACTCTTCTGGTCATGAAACGTCAATCACCTCCAGTGTAGTCCAAACCCTACACTTGGCCTTGGCTTTCAAGGTCTTCTATAATCTGCTTTTTAAAAGCTGTCTCTTGAACATCATTTCCTTTAATATTCATGGTTTACTGTGTTCTCTAATAAGGTCAGTTTTCTCACTGTCTCTAGCATGTTCTGTGGTTACTATGTCCCATGCCCTTGCTGCTGAACTTCCTCCTCCCTGGTAGGCTCCCTCCCCTGAACCTACATAACCCTGGAGTCCAGCCTAAGTCTTACCTATTCTCGCTAATCTTCCCTGACCACTTAAGTCTGTAAGGATATCTTCTCCCAAATCCTACCGCGTTTATAGTCAGGACAGAGAAACAGCCTGTCTAGGCATCTCAAGAGGTATTAGTGTTGACCTGACAGCAAAATGTGGGTTCAAACCCTCCCTCTTTTCCTTCTTAACTGGTGGCCTTTGGCAATTAATATTATTACAAAGCAACCTCACTATAGAATCTTGCAAAAGCCCCAGCTTTGCTAACAGAATTAGAAATAATGGTTGCAAAGCAGAATATAGGACTTGGGAAAGAGTTTTTGTAAGGTTCCAGGTAGTAATTTATGTTGGAAATGTAAAACTTCCTGTAAAGAGAAATGTCACCAATAAATAAAGCAAGTAGAATTTTTAGATTAATTACCACTCTTGCTGTGCATTCATCCTATTCACTAGGGAATCAGTTTTCCTACATTGTGCTGACCGTGGTGTCCTCTAGAATAGAGGTTAACTGTGTATGTGAGGGTGTGTGTGGGGGTGTTTCAGTTACTGGTATTAGATTACTCAAATAGCACAGATGTTTTGTATATTGTATATTCTAATTTAAACTTCAAACATATTCCTGATTATGAGTCTGTATAATTCAACCGAAAAACCTAAGTAGGTTTTGGATGACCTACCTTTCCTGTAAATATCCTGAATTTTTAAAGCAGTATGTCCGCAGGCATTCTGAGGGATTCTTTTGCCTTTAGTAACCTCATATCCTAATTTTGTTTTTTGCCTGGAATACAGAATTACTGGCCAGTGAGTGTTCAGCTCTTGTCACTTGTAAGATTAAGGGGAAAAAAATTACAATTTTTGCAGTGTCTGTTGTTAACCGAAATCTCAGTATATATAAAATCTTAACTAAAAATAAGGCATTAACTTATTTTTAAATCTACTCATTTAGAGCAGTAAAGTACCACCTAGTTTAGTTTTCACAATGGACTATTTACAGTACATACTTTCACAGCCACCATTCCTTAATTCAACAGCCTTTGAGTCTGAAGTTGCTAAGGCCAGACCAGGCCAGGCCAAGTTTGATGCTGTTCAGTTAAAACTTTAAACGTGATACCAGGGTGTGGAAGACCCATAGCCAACCTCTTATGCCATATTCACAGCAACAGTCTTCACAGAATAAAACAGGGGTACTATGGGGTTTCTGGTTTATTATGTGAGTGCTCTAATGCACTAATTATTGCCTGTCATGGGAAGGTGGCTGCATATTGATCTCCAGTGGAGTTTGACTGAACAAGAAGCCAAGTTCCGTGAACATTATTATATCCCCCCGTCATTACCCAGGAGTTCATAATGGGCTCAGCTGGCAAACACTAGGGGCTTAGATAAAAATTTTAATCATGGTGATTTTGATAATCAATTCCAACAAATAGAATGCTGTTAGCTCTTTGAAACCCAGGAAGCTGATAGTATTTGGGGAAAGGAAATACGAGCGTGATTGCTTGACATGTCGGAGGAGGATTGGTGGAGAGGGAAACCGAAAGAGAAATTCTGGCCGTCTTAAGAACGGGCACTTCTGAGGACAATAATTATGTAGGGAATTTACACTTCTAGACTCTGATTGTTCCTGAGAACAAGGTTCTTAAGAATTTAGTTAGGATATTTAGATAATGAAGATTTAAATTCATTGTCAGGTGTCCTCATATGGGCATGATTTTTTCTCTTTATAGTTAGTCTATTAATTAGAAGGAAGTGTGATTTATTTGCTTCTGAGCCTTTGTGCAGTAGACATGTGTTGATATAAATAGTGTTTATTTCTGATGACAAACATTCGATGCCAAGTAAGTAGTAGACCACAAATGATTAAGTAATTACCGTCACAGGAGCACACCATTGTTTTATGATATGTATTTTCCTAATGTGAAAAAAAAACTCCCTTATAGTTTCAACATCGATGCTTTAACTAAAATCTGGATGTGCTGCATTGATGTAGCATCTCTTAAAGTCTCCTTCAGTGAAGGATGTTTTTGTCCTAATCCTTTTGTTCCTGGAATCAGATAATGATTCTACAACCATGTTTGGTGATATATTTCTTCTTTTAAAGTCACATGTCTTTTATGCTGTGTCCTCCCATCCTTATTTATCATCAGCATCTACTGATATTCAGTAGATGTGAAAAACATTCTGAACTGAATTCTTCCCTCGTAGTCTTCGTCTCACTCCATCCTTTGCATAGTCCTTGGTGAATTCAGTGTTTATGTTTCCTTTGCTGCTACTGCTTCCCAAGTTTTCACCTCTCTCCTGCCTTAGGTCTCTGGACTCTGCCTTCTATTCTCAATAGTCTGAAAGGATGCATTTTCCTCCATACCCCATCTGGAGTTCCCAGTCAGTAATATTAATGACATTCCTACCAATACTCTAGAGCCCTTGCCTCATCAGCTGCAGCCCACTGCCTGAATGCTAAGGAAATTCCTCTGCTTGGTTTCTTGGCTCCAGCCGTATGGCTAGAAACAGTCATGCAGTTGGCAATTTGTTCCACTGCAAATCCATGTCCTCTTAGCTCAGTAATGCCCTCCATGTGTTCCTTCTTGTGGCCATAAAAGCTTTGTTCCTGAATTCTGACCATTTTCTCTTCTTTGATATCCTGTTCTCTACTTTGCAAGGTAGCATTTACCCAGAGGAAGTTATCTGATGTGAGCCTTGTACTGCATTTCTCCATGTCAAAATGTGTCTTTATGCTTAAACACCTCAAATCTCAATAGCATGGCAATGAAGGCTTTTCAGACTTTTCTCCAAATGTAATATTTCATTTCAAGTCTTCCTGGACTCACTTTCATAAGCCTGAGCACCTGTGAGGAAATTCTCTTCTCTAAATGTGCCCTAAACTTCCCTTTATCTATTTTGACCTACCCTCCTTACCTTGTTCATCTACATGTGTTCAGTGGGGCTTTGTACTGAATTTGTGTGGCGTTAACATGTTTATCTAATTTAGGTCAGGACTATGTGATTATTTTCCTTGTGCATTGCTTAGCACAGTGTCAGTCTTCAAAGAAATGGCTTCCTTACTCTTTTTTCTTTCACCAAATAAAAATACTTTTCCTGTGTAGCACCTAGCACACAAGTATTTGTTAATCACTTTGGTCACCATCACCTGAGTTCTGTAGGGTAGGAACAATGCCTTATTTATATTCCTAATGCTTTATATAGAACCTGACAGATTGTGGATGTTCAATGTATTTTTGATGAACACACAAAACATTGGGCACTAGTTTTGAGGGTGATGGTGTCACCCAAAAGCCTACTTTGGAAGTATATAATGTGAGGAATCAAACTACTATAATGAGCCATGCAAGGCACAAAACCATTAATTTATTAAATTTTTTGTTATTTATAAATTTATTTATAAATACATAATTATCTCATTTCTCTCTAATTTCAAATATAAAACATAAGGCTCAAAGGGAAGTATTGATTGACTTTCCCAAGATCACACAACCAATGATCCTAAGTCAATGCTTTCCAAATAGTGTTTTATGTAATATCATGTCTCACTCGTTACCATTCTCTTTATACATATTGATTGGTACTGAGGTGAAGGGCCATAGAGTGCAGGGAATAGAGGCAGAGGTAGTAGGTTTCCATAATATAAATATGGGGCCTGTTAGAGGGAAGTCCCTATGTACCTGGAGAGGCAAATACGTGACCTCACTGTAGGCATTACTGTGCTGGAGCCGAAAGAGTGAAAACAACTTAATATGTGCACTGTCTTTCTCTGTCCCTTGCAAGGAAATAATTTTATTTGTATAGATGAATTTCTGTTTAAGTATTTTGTTTATTTTTGCTAAAAACTTAACCCATCGCAGGGCAGCCTATATAACTAGTGTTGTACCTTTTTTTTTTTGGTACAGATTCCACCATATTTATTTCTTCTTCCTTTTTATATATGACCTGATCTGCCCAAGCTCAACATTGTATAGAAGGAACAGGAGGACGAGGGCCATATGGCAAGAAAAGTCAGGGATTGCTTGGGGAATAGAAAGTTTGAAGTAGAGGGAGGTTGAAAGGTGGTATGAGGCACTCTAAATGAGGTCCTGATCTTGGGAGCCTGGAGGTGAAAGATCTTAGAGGAAGAGAACCAGTGGAAATTTTGAGCAAGCGTGTGATATGCACACAGCTGTGTCTTAGAAATATTCGTGAGGGGTAGGTTGAAAGAAGATTGAAAGCCTTGTTGAGAGCGGACACCAAGAGCAGGCACCACACTTATTTGTTCACAACAGAATGACCACACCCTAGTACCGTGCCTGATACATAGTGTGAATTCCACGAATATATTTGGGAAGAATGAGTGAAAGCAAGAAAGCTATTCGGAGGCTCTTCAATAGCTGGGATAAAAGGGAAAGAAAGGCATGGATGTTGGCACTGAGAATTTTAGAGTTAGCTGCAAATTGAAAAACACACTATAAGCTACGTGCAGGCAGGCTTGGCCGATTATAATATTCAAAGAATTAGTGAAGTGGCAAACATTTAAGAAATCTAGTTCACTTTTAACTTTATAGGATTCGATTATTATTCCTTTTTAGCCTTAACTTTTTGGTTTTTACAATTAAAGGTTTTTTTTTTTTTAGAAGTTAAAAACATCCACTTGTATTAAAATCTCTTTTTGTGTTACTCAAATAGTGCATAGTATTTCAGCCATACATGGGTTTAAAAAAGTATAAGTTCATATTTGTTGTGTGATTTCCAGTGGAATGAAATGTTATGGTCTCTCTGATTGAATTATAATTGTCATACCCTTGGCTGTATATAGCTGAGAACAAGTTCATTTTTTTCCCTGATGCAGGCCAAATCCCATCAGCCTAGTTCTGCTACCATGCCCAGGCTCTAGGCTTCTAGCTGGAAGAAATATCAGAGGGCTCTAACTCTTCTGCAGACTCCTAAAGTGAAATGCTTGAAGCATTCAAAACTGTTATTTCCTGCCTCAGTTTGAAATATCTTCAGTTTTTCATTTTATAAAGGACACGTGCAGAACATTCAGAGTGCATAGCAACCTTCCCCGAAATAGAAGAATTTCTGATACTTTTAAAAATTTTTACAGAATTGTGGGCAAAAAAGTTCATGGAGCAAAGGCACGAGGTGCATCAATGTTCTTTTTTTTTTTTTTTCTACATAGTTTGGTGTGAGAATTACCAAGGCATCCGTAGTGCCCACACCTGTGCTATATTCTAACAATTTTGTTCACACTGTGTACGTTAGACTATGGCCCTCTGCTTCTTCACTGCATCGTTGCTCATGCTTGATTAGGATTGTCTTTTCTCTCAACTGTTAGTATTGAAGGGAAACTTCAAGTGTGCTGATACCAGGTACAATTCAACCATGTTACATACCTGGGATTGTCTCAAAAAGAAGCCTTGGAATTTTTTTTTTTAAAGGATAATAGAAAACAAAAAAAAAAGTAGAAAAATGTGTTGATGATAGGATTAACTGGGAGAAACTTATAAATCATGGTCATATGCCACCCCTGAAAAGGTAGGTGCAAGGTCAGCTTCTAGTTATCTCTGTCTTAATCCTATGATTTTCTGGTTTCTTGGCTTAGCGAGTTTAGGCTCTGTCAAGTGGCTGAAGCAGGACAACTGAAGGTTACTCAGATTCTCTGTGATTATGTTTCACCGTTTTTGTAAATTGTTTAGGTATTTATGTAACAAAGGGCTCTTCAATGTTTGGGGGCTCAAGCTAAAACCTATCTCTCTTTGAGAAATTAGAAAATCATTTCTATGAATCAACTCTATTAAACTTTGTCACTTAAAATCAATTTAGAATGAAAAGCGGCAGCATGTTATTTTTTAAAAAGCCCAGTTTAATTTTAAATTTTTGAAAAATTTCAGGCACACAGGCCGTACAGAAAATGTTAAACACCCTTGTACTTGCCACTCTTATTAATAAACCTTTTGCCACATTTGCTGCATACTGCAATTTCCTTTTTTAATTTCTCTTCTAAAGTTTTTATTAATTGGTGAACACATGCGATTTTCTACATACATTTAGACTATGTTAATATGTGTAAAGGATAAAAATAACAGAATGAATATTCATGCACCTACCACCCAACTTAAGTATTATACATTTTTTTTGACAAATTTATTGAAGTATAATTTACATTTCATGCCATTACTTCATTTTAAGTGAACAATTAAATGATTTTTAGTAAATTTACCAAGTTGTACAGCTATTCACATAAATCAGTTTTAGATTTCCTTGCCCCTATTAAGTCCCCTAATTCCCATCCCCAACTACATTTCAAGCATGCCCCTCCCATCCCAATGCTCTCCACAACCCTCAACTGTGGGTCTACCCCCCAACCCCCGAATCCCTGGTGGACACCACCACGCTTTGAGCACCGTAGTGTTAATCAGTCAGTACCAATTTGATGGCGAGTACATGTGGGGCCCATTCTTCTGGCCTTGTTCACCTCACTTCGAATAATGGGCTCGAGCTGAATCCAGGATAATATAAGCGTTGCTAGCGCACTGTTGTTTCTTAAAATTGAGTAATATTCCATTGTAAACATATACCAAATTTTACTAATCCACTCATGAATTGACGGGCACTTGGGTTGTTTCAATGATCTAGCAATAGTGAATTGTGCTGCCGTAAACATTCGGGTGCAGATGTCTTTATTATAGAATGTCTTATGCTCTTTTGGGTAGATGCCTAATAATGCTATTGCTGGATCGAATGGTATTTCTATTTTTAGTTCTTTGGGAAATCTCCCAATTCTTTTCCACAGAGGTTGCACCAATTTGCAGTCCCACCAGCAGTGTAAGAGTGTTCCTGTCTCTCCACAACCTCACCAGCATTTGTTGTTTGGGGATTTTTTGACAGAAGCCAATCTCACTGGGGTTAGGTGGTATCCCATTGTGGTTTTGATTTACGTTTCTCTAATGATTAGAGATGTTGAACATTTTTTTATATGTTTGGTAACCATCATTCTGTCTTCTTTGCAAAAGTTTCTGTTCATTTCTGTTTAAGAAAAAAAAATTACCGTGGCCTTGCCAGTTTACATTTCCCCTTGCCCTCCTCCCCTCCATGTTTCACCCCTGCAAAAAAAATAGTATACTAAAGGAAACTCCTGGGGTTTACATTCAGATGATTCCATTGAATTTGAAAGTTTTTCCTTTGCTCTTAGAGTTAGACGGTATGAGTAATGCCATTTGCTAGAAAGAGATCTGAGGGCCTCACCATCAGATAGACCTCCCCTGTTCAGGTCTCCTGTGTTACCTCTCTAGTCCTCCCAGCTTATTCCTGGGAAAGCACTCTTTTTCTATATGTGTTTTAAATCTTTATGGAGTATGAGTGTTTTGGGTCCTTATCAAGTATTGGTTCACACTCTTCGTGTGACTTAAGAAAAAATCATCGATATCTGGACTGGCACCATTTCTTAGTGATATTGGTTTTAAGAGCTATGTAGGCAGAGAAATAGATTCCAGAAAAAAGAAATGGCAATCTTGTATGCAGATCTGGATTAAAAATATGGCCAAAGGTATATTTAAAAATAAGAGATCTTCTTTCTTGGTTGTCTTTACTCAAAGTCCAGGGACCAAGCTGACATCATTTGCTGTTGGTGGTGGTGGCGGCTCAGCATCAGTGTGAGACTAAACCATGGGGACTCCTTACTTCCATGCACAATTAAATCCAGCTGTCAGGTTTGGACAGAAGAAAGTCCTCCTTTTCCTCACAAAGTCTATAGGGATGTGCTTTGTGTGGACAGGTGCTCATTTTCCAGAATATACAGAGCAAGAAATCATCCATCATGATCAAATAGGGATATTTCTTCTCATTCCTTTCCAGTGAGGATAGCAGTGAGAATTCTGTCCATTATCCCGTTTTTGGCTGCTGTGATTGAAATTCATCTTATAAACAGAAAGAATAGTTTGAAGTTATTTAAAAAAATAAGAATTATTTAGTCTCTGTTGCCTGTTTTCTCCTCTATGAATAATTTCTGCGGACAGGTAACCAGTTCAACCATCTGTCTCTGTTATAAATGCCTGTGGTTGGTCTGCCTCCTTCTGCCTTTGAGTTAAATGAAAGCTGCTTTTGCAAGAGAATGATGTAAACCAGCAAATACTATGGGACTGTAAGATATTTCTGTGTTGTCACCTTCTCTTTTAAGGAGCAGGAAGAATCAATTTTTCTTCTTCTAATTCAAATACGTAGATTAATTATGCGTGTATAAGGAATATATAAGGGTTCCGAAATATACATATCATTAAATCAAAACAAAATATCCTCAGTATTGGACAATTTGGAAAACAAAAAGAAACCTTCAGAATTTGTAATGTTGGCTCCTTTGATACTTCATTTAGCTAGACTTTTTTTTTTTGAACCAGAGTCTTGAGCTGTTTCCTGGGCTATAGTACAGTGTCTTCATTATAACTCACTGCAGCCTCGATTCCTGGGCTCAAGTGATCCTCCTGCTTCAGCCTCCGAGTAGCTGAGACTATAGGAGCATGCCACCATACCTACCTAACTTTCTATTTTTTGCACAGACAATTTCTCACTATGTTACTCAGGCTGGTCTCAAACTCCTGGCCTTAAATGATCTTCCCACCTTGACCTCCCAAAGTGCTAGGATTACAGGCGTGAGCCACTGTGCTCGGCACTAGATCCATTTAAGTGTTCACTTTTAGCTGATGTTTAGCAGATTGTTTGCTTGTTTCAAGGTAGGCTTTAAATCCAATTAAGAAAAATGAAATTTAGGAAGAATATTGGCTGTAGATTTGGGTACAGTGACTTGGGTATACTATTGCCTCCTCTTTCTATGTTAGTTCAGGGGTGAGTTTTGTGCCATAAAACCAACCAGTCAATCACGCATCCACCCACCCACTCGTTGAACCATTCAACCACCACTTGGGTTATATCTGCACATCACACATAATATCCTTGCAGAAGTTTATCCAGCACTCATACAAGTGTAATTCATTTCAACCTTTAGGATTGATGCAAAATCTTAACTGTTTGTCGAAATATATTGGGTGACTACTTTAAAGAATTATACAATCCCAAACAGGAGGGTGAGTCCGCATTAGATGGAATTCCATTTTAAGGATTTTGTTCTGCATTATTGAAACTGGTAGACATTAGAGAGAATAATAAGTATAATAACAAAACTTAAAAGAAATATTTGTGAATGCTTCCTAATTTTAGGTACAATGATGGGCTGTTTATATTCTCTTGTTTCATTTTTATAACAATCTTTTAAGTAGATATTATCACTACTCAAGCAGGTAGATATTATTATCAACCCTTTTTATAACAGTGAAGGAAACTGAGATACTAAGAATTGAGGTTTCTGGCCCACAAGCCACAAAGCTAGGAAGTAGGAAGCTGGAATTCAAATGCAGGTTGTCTGTTAAAAGCCCATTATCTTACCTTAACTTTTCTGTCACATTGACTTTTGTGCTGTGGCACAGAATTGAATTGTGACCTTACCATCTTCCCCGAGTGGGATCAAAGTCCAGAGAAGGGCTAGATGGCTGGAACTCTGGTCATGGCAGTGCTGGTTGCTATAGAAGGATACTTGGCAATCAGCATCACACAGATGGTATACAACCCACACATCTATATTTATGTAGCGGCCCCAAGTGTTTGTGTTAACAAGTTTGGGAGATAATAAAAGAAGTTGTGTTTGTTCTTTCTTTGTAACTCTGAAATTAATTTTTAGCATAAATTTAAAAGGGGAATTTGTAAATTCACTAGACACTGAGAGACTGGTGATCCAAGCAAACATTTGTCTGTTGGGTTTAAAAACATACTACACAAAAGTAGTTGTTTTTTATTTTGCCCACTTGGTGGTGCTTTGGTCTCACAGGTTGATTTAATAGGCTGAATATATATATAATAGGCTGAATATATATATATATATATAAATATATATATATATATATATATATATATATTTTTCCCCTTTTCCCATCTAGATTAGGTCCGGGAAAAAGCCCAATTCAGGGCTGATTAAGAGGACTGTGCCAGTTGGGTTGTTCAACTTGGGTTTTCTCCATTATCCCTGTTTATAACCAAGATAATTAAACCTATTTGAAAATTTTCTACACTCCTTTTTCAACTTTCTTGTAATAAGTTATATTGACTCATTTTGGAAAAAAGGATCAGCAGTTGGATCAAGCTAAGTTATCTCATCTGCATAGTATCTCAACAGGCTGCAATTGTAATAAGTCCTTCTGCAGAGTGGGGCAAATTATAGGAAGTGACTAAAACCGTGCTCAACTGAGTTCGTCATTTGGGTGTCCATATTAAGCACACTGGCTACTAAGATTATCTGGGATATATACACAACGTGATTTTCTTCTTTACAACTTTTTATCAGTGGTGACAAAAAAAGGGGACAATGATTCAAACACAGTGAAATGCCAGAAGACTGGAGTCAGAAGGAAGCAGTTAGATGGGAGAATAAATACTCTTAGTTCAAATTCAATAACACTGATCAGTCGTTCTACCTTTATATACTGAATTGATCCATTTCCATTACCATGCAAGGACTTTATTTGTTGACTTGTCAACTGATAAACCATTCCTGTTATCAAGGAGTAATTTTCTGAGCTAAGACTACAACATTGGATAGTAGTGAGTGATATAAACAGAAAAGATCACCAAATAGCTTAGCTATGAAATAATATTCATTTATCTGTATACTCATTTAACCGTTGCTAAGCACAGTTCCTTCAGCAATTCAAGCAGAAATTCATAGTGATGTTTTTTGACACTGATTCTGACTCTTGCATTCCCTGCCTGTCTTATTGTATTTAAAGGTGATCAGGAAACACAGGGTGTGTGTTTGTGTATGGGAGAGGGGAGGGATGGTAGTGAAGATTTAGCTCAGGGACTTTTCAGCTTTGCCTGCATGAAATTCACATTTTAATAATGTGAATACTTTATTCACATTACTTCTGAATGAATTCTGAATTCAATACTTCTGAATGTCTACTGTCTATGAGCTGAGCAGGGTATAGGGTGAGTGAAATATACGTGCAATCCCTCAAGGGGAACCTGCAGTCTAAAAGGGCAAGAAGTGGCTGAATGATAGCATGTCCAAGGTACTAAAGGAGGTGGAGTGGCCTGGGTGAATGCTGAATGGGCATTTAATTAAGATGGAACAACTAATAGCACAGAGGCAAACTGAGTCTGGAAGGATGACTAGACTGGAAAAAGCAGAAAGGAGAGGGATAGGCAGAGGGACTGGAATGTGAAAAAATTTGAGCCCCCTTATGAGTGTGGAGCATGATAGTATTCATGTGGGAAGGAGGTGGAACTTAGGGACAGAGGTAGAGGCCAGAATTGGGGACTTGGTTGGTACTAAGTTGAGTGCGAGCAATTTCTCTTAAGGCTATAGGAGAGACTTTGAAGAAGGCTCTCACATTCTCCCCATGTAACCCTATAAAAAGGTGTATCATTCACCCTACTTTTCAGGAGGCACAGGAGGCTCCAAGAGAGCAGGTGTGTTGCCCCAGGAGACCATCTGGATCCAGACAATGCAGAATGACCATCTATTATGGTCTTCCTCTCGTGGGAATTTTAGATCTTGACTCCCCTTCTCGAGCTTTCCAGGCGACTGAAGAATTGATTATGCAAGAACAGATGAACTCCTTGGCTTAATTATTTAAGGATTGCTTGCTATTTTCAACATACCCCCTTGCCAAACTGTGGACAGAGAGGCCTTGGAAGGGTTTAACTATGACTATACTCATTTAACCGTTGCTAAGCACAGTTCCTTCAGCATTTTTCAAGCAGAAATTCATAGTGATGTTTTTTGACACCGATTCTGACTCTTGCATTCCCTGCCTGTCTTATTGTATTTGAAGGTGATCAGGAAACACAGAATGTGTGTGTGTGTATGGGAGAGGGGAGGGATGGTGGTAAAGATTTAGCTCAAAGCCTTTTCAGCTTTACCTGCATGAAATTCACTTAATAAGAGTATGTATAGTCTAATTTCCAGCAAGTCAGAAAGGGTTGCTGGATTGTTTTAAAGCCCATCACTGCTTGTGAATTATTCCCAAATTAAAACGTTACTATAAAGGAGGTCAAAAATGTCTTTATTGCATGAATACAATAATGGCTTACCAAAAACTCCTTAGATTGTAGCTGCTGTGAATTTATTCTATTCTTGGTGCATCTATCTCTGTTTTTTTGTTTTGTTTTTGTTTTGTTGGGTTGGCAGGATTTAAAGTAGACCAGTTTTATGCCTACTTCTATGTGTACCAAAACTACTTATACAATGTTTGTATTCAGTACCTGCTAAAACAAAAACAAAATCCCAGTAACAGCCCACTTCGCTTTCAGTGGGTAGGCAATGTTCTCAAAGGGATTATTAACTTCTTCCAAAGATGCTTTTGTCTTTAAAATGCTGAATGCATTTCTATTCACTTTAGATTTTGCCAACCACCTTGTTGATTATAAAATGCTAAATCAGGGTCTTTGTTAAACTGACTGCCTTCCCTTTGATAATTTAATTATAGAATTTACCTATTTTTCTAAATTAACATTTTGTTGATCATCAAACCCACGACTATCTGCAAGTAATCACCTTTCTAAAGTGAATCTTTGTTTTAATGCATTCATTCTTTCATAACTATTATTTTTACAATAGTTATAAGATTCATTTGTTAGTTTGTTCATCAGTTAGTTGTAAAATGCCTACTGTGTGGTAGGTGCTATATTTGATGCCAGAGATAAAATTGGAAACAAGACAAAAATCTTGCCTGCTCCCTTGAGATTTATAAGGCCTTGACATCTCAAAGGTCATTGAATCAAAAGTTCCTCTCCAAGACCTTGTAGCAAAATCCATTTGGTCAGAATCAGTGGTGGTCACCATCTAAAGTGGGCTGAGAAGTGACAATCTCCATATGGCAAGTGGTTGCTGGACTGTTGCCACCACCACATCAGCTGCAAGAAACAGTGCTCTTGCCCTTGCTGCCCTGACGCAGGTGTGGGCAATAGATCTTTTCCTCAAATCTGCAAAGCACAGATGAGACGGGTGGCAGTGTTGAAGACTCCTCTGACAGATGAGGAATCATGGAAGGAAGTGGGGAGGCATGTGGGCTACTAGCTATGGCTACTCAGAGAGGTAGCCCAGGGGTCTTAGTTCTCCTTCATGGGGTCCCTAGAAGGCTTCCTCCCAGTGAGAGCTAGCCTTGCCTTCAGATCTGTAAGCATGACTAGGATTCTGAGTCCAAAATAAAGAGAACAAAGCCCAGAGAAGGACTTTCCTCTCTCAGTTCAAAGGCCCACATCCCTAGACTTTAATTTCTCTCCTAAGTTCTGACTCATCCCAAGAAGATTGGCACTCGAAGTTATGACAGTGAGATTCTGTCTTCTACCCAAAGGGGTGTAGCCTTGTCCTGTCATGTTGGCTGCAAGGGTATATTTAAGCACAGTGGTCCAACATTGGTAAATGACAACCTCCAGCAGGAAGATGATTCCTTATGGTTCTTTTGGATTCCCTGGACAGGATATAAATTCTGTCCAACCTCAAGAGTTCTGGCCTCTCTAGTGTGAGTGGCTGCCTTGTCCTCCAAATCTCATTGGCTCTCTACTCATTTTTCTTAAAGGGCACTCTAAAGCGTCTCCCCAATGTGTAGGGACAGGTCTGAAAAGGTAGTCCTCCCTGGGTGCCAGTGATTTCCCAAAGCACTTGTGTCTTTCTCCTCTCACCTTGCCCATGTCCCCTTGTGCCCTTTCTTTTCTCTTTCTGCCTGGTGCAGCAGCCACAAGCCAAAGGAGCTTTCTGTGAAGTGGCAGGACCTGAACACAAGCAGTTTTGTGCATTGGGGAAGAAGTGTCTATGTTACTACACATCTGGGACCTCTGACTCCACACAGGTTCACTTCTTTATTATACACGTGGGACAACTTTATTCACACCTCTGCCTCAATCTGTTTTTGTTTTGGTTTAGATTTCCTTCTCCTTAAAATCTGCCTTGGGTCCTAGGCACTTTTTTGCCAGTGGTGCCTTCTCTAGGCTCAAAAAAACATCTTGTACAAGGGAAATAGTTTTAGATTTAGGAAACCACTTAAAATAGACAGTTCAACAAATATTTTTGTCCACTTATTTTATGCCCAAAGTGTGCTAGATGCAAGGGCTAGCACAGTGAAAAGGATAGTCATAATATCAGCTCTAGTAGAGCCTGCAATCTGGTGGAGATTGCAGACATTAAATAAATAGCTGCAAGAGTGATGAATGATGCAAAAGAAGAGACTCAAAGTGCTATGGCTACAGTAGAAGGATTTAACCCAATGTAGGAGATTTGGGGAGTTTTTGTTTAACTCTGCCATTCTCTAATTGAATGGCCCTGTCTAATCAAATGATTTAATCTTTCTATGATTAGTAGCATTTCTTCCTACTCTCCCAACCTTCCCTACTTTAGACAAGTCCCTTGTGTCTGTGAACTATAATGGCAAGGGAGGATGCTGTCAATAGCAGTAAGCCTGACTGTAGAGAGAAAACACAGGAGCAAGTGATACAGGATGCATAGAATTGACTCCAGAGCATTGAGCCCATTTGGAGTAGAGAATGAGGAAAAGGTGTTTGGGCAGACAGCAACCCCATGATAGACATTCCCTCTGTTTTGTTCATTATTATAGACCTAGCATTTACACACTCACCCTCAAGTATTGGTGAAATTAATGGAATGCTGACCACTCTCACAACTCGCTCACCTCTTAAGGTTAGTGTTGAGCATTTCTGGGAATATAGACATGAATTGAGTGGATCAGATGGCTGCTGTCCCCCTAGTGCGGATCACCCCATGGACCACCTGGTGTGCGCTCATCCACCCCTTTCTGCAAGAACTTCTCCAGCCCTGCCAAGCATCTGGTCCTGTTCATGATGCTATGAGGCTCTAGCAAAAGATGAGTTAGCTCCACCTCCTGAGAAGGACTCATCCTGGATGGAAGTTGTCCTGCCTCACTGTCCCCTCCCTCATAGTTTTCTACCTCTCTCTTTCCCTCCTCTCCCCATGCCATTGTCTGCTTTACATGTTGGATCCCACCATGGAGCACAGACTCCACTAGTCCTGCCTGCAGGCTTTGAAGTTAGGAGTGTTATTCAGGAGGCTTGAAGGGGAGATGGGAAAAGTCACTCTGGAAAAGACATGTTCAGGTCCCACATAGGCCTAAGGGCAACCACAACGCTCCAAGGGTTACTGAAGCAAATGATGGCAGAGGTTGGGGTAGCTTAGATGTTCTGTACCATGTGTATGATGAGGGAGATGACATCTGCGTGGAAGGTTCTCTGTTAGCAGTGGGCAAAGACTGGGCATTAAGTGACGGTCTACTGAGGGAAGATATAAGGAACTGAAACGACTCTCCACAGAATCATCTAAAAACCAGTCTGTGGGCATTTCCTCTCAATATCTGGTAAAATTAGTTTGGCACCACACACAGAAAATCTGTGAATGTTTTTCTGTGGCAAAGAGCTGAGAAAACAACCAGGAAACGAAGGGAACCCTTTGATGACTCTATAGTAGGCACCTCTCATAGGGAAATGGTTTGGTAAAGAGAGAAAGGTAGAAATAAAACAAAAGCAATAAGAAGAAAAACCACAAGGAATCTTTGATGGGAGAACTGGCTTTCTCTGACACCACTGCTTTCTCTCACCACTTCATAGCCATCTCTGTGCGCATCAAAGGAAATGATTTCTCCATTTTCTGGGATCCTAGAGGGCTTCATCTGCATCCCTCTGACAATAATTTTACCATTATAATCTTTTTATACTAATTCATTTTATGGCTATAGGATTATGGGCTCCTCTGGCCAGTGTTTTATTCATCTTCCTATCTCTCTTTATAGAGAGTAGGCTCCTAATAAACGGATGCAGGATAAGTAAGTGAATCAATAATTAATATGTAGTAAATAAACTCATCCTGACTTCTCTGATTTTTCCCCTCTTTCCTGTCCTAGGTTTTTAAAAGAAGTACAATAAACCTATTGTTATTGTCTCACTATTTGCCTCCAAGAGAATAAATTGTCTTTTTAAGAATAAAAATTATCTTTCTCTAAATCAAGAGTGAAAAAAAAAATACCCAGGTGCATCCAGGCTACTGGGCATTCCTGCCCTGGCTCTCAGGAATTATAGCTGCTGATAAGACATCTGTTTTCCCATCTTTTCTCCACTTATCAAAGTCTTATTTATCCTTCAAGACTAGTTTAATTTTTATCTCTTCACTCAGTAAAGGCTTTCTCTGTTTATCAGAGATGGAAATAATACTTTTCTGATTCCTGTTACGACTCATTGCTGCTCCCATTCATGAAGCACAGATGTTGTAGGGGAAGCACTCTGCGGGGAATAACGCTGGTACAAGTGCTGCCTTTGCTACTCGGTGGTGGTGGTCAGTGACCCTTTGACCTGAGTGTCCTCATGGTGATGATAAGGTCTTGTGATGAGATGTCTGGTCGAGAGGGTGAGATGCCTGTTCCAATATCTGGTACTTACTGAGGGCAACTGCTCTTATTATTTGCACATATCTTACTCTCTTGATGGTAAATTCAAGGATTACATATCTTTTCAAATAAACTGTTATCTGACTTACCTGCTTTCAGTGGTACAGGCAGGTATTCGATAAGTTAATAAACATGTGTCACGTAATGAGAGTTAGAGATAAATGCTATGAAGACAAGTAAAGCAGGGTAAGGAGAGCAGGACCAGGACCAGGCGTAATGTGGTTGAGGAAGACTTGTGTGGGAGGAAGGGACATTTGAGTAGAGAAGAAGTGAGGTGAGGGGGAGAACCATGCCTGTGCTTGGGAGGAAGCGGTGCCTTTGACGGATACAGGCGAGGAAGCCCAGAAAAGTGTAGAAGAGTCAGAGCATTCCAGCGACACAGAGGCCAACAGAGTAGAGTTTTGCAAAGAGAAAAGTGATCCTCAGTGTTAAATGCAGCTGACAGGGCTGGGAAGACAACTGTGGAGAAGGCCTCCTGGGTCTGGCAGGTGAGGGGTCATCTTAGTAAGGGACAAGACCAGTGTCAGTGGAGTCGTGAGAGCCGCAGACCAGGATGTCCTGAGTGAAGCAATGAGGGAAGCCAAGATGGGGCTGTAACCAGAGGATGAAATGGGTTGAACAGGGGATTGTAATTTAATCTGAAAGACTTGAATAGACATCTAGGCCAAGAGAAAAGACAGAAGTTGAAAGTTTAGGAGAGAGATAATAACCAATGGAGGACAGTCTTGAGAAGGCAGGAGCTGATGAAAGCAAAGGTGGGTGGATGGTTTGGTCTTTTTTTTTTTCTTTCTTTCTTTCATCACAGATATGTTTATTTCAAAATATTGAGACAGTACAAATGTTTTTGTTGCATGGCTTGAGTCTGGGCTATAAATATGCCTGTTAGGTGGGTTTTTGCCCCTCCCCTCCTTCCCCCTGCTTGATTTCTGATGACTTTAACTTCTGTGCCCTTGTGTGCCCATCAGTTAGTTGCAATTTCTTGATTTTATCAAAAAGAAGGTTTGGCCTTGAAAAGAGGAGGAATACTGCATGCAGGGCCGAGGGGGAAAGCTTGGATATAGGTGAGGCTGGGATGGCTTCCAGGTCTCTAGTGGAATGTGTGGCAGATTTCCTGCTGAGACTAAGGATGTAGGATGCTGAGCTTGAGTAGAGGGGTGGAGGTTTGAGTTAGATTGAATAGGAGATGAGACCCACCAAGGAACATTTAAAAACAACAAAGTTTGTTCTTTGTGATCTTGGGTGAAATAAGCCATTTATTCCATTTAGTACACAAAGGTGTCTCCATAGAAACCACCCTGACTGCATTGTCCATACTGCACAGTTTTCTGTGTGAAATGAGCCAACCTCTGTTTTTAAAAGAGGCACTCTGCCTATGCATGCCTCTCTCTCCCTCTGTCTGTCTCTCTCTCTGTCTGTCTCTCTGTCTCTCTCTCACACACACACCCCACTTTACACCCTTGCCAATTCATAACCAATCTGAATGTAATGGTGAATACTCTTTAACTTCTTCTCAGTTCTGGAACGAGTGTCAGTATTTTTCTTTCAATATTAAGTTTTCAATTTAGGTATGTGATGTTTACACGGTACTATTTAATAGTGCAAAGTTTAGATTCGAGTAATACTCCAGCGCAGCTTAATTCTAGCCAGAGAATGTGGTCGGTAACTTGTATAGACATGTGCTCACCATGATCCGGGGACTGTGCTGGACACTCGCTAACTATGTTATGCCATTGAAAATCCCTGCAGCCGCACTTTAAGTTGACATATGCGGAAACTGAAGTTCAGTGACGTTAAAGAATTTGCTCAGGGTCATGTGCAGCTTGTGAAAGTTAGTCTTGAGGTTGCAAGTGCAGGTTAAGGACCCTGCAGCTACAGCAAGGGCTGAAGAACAATACCCTTTAGTTCTGATCCTGAAGATGCTCTTCAGCTCATGCTGACTTGAATTTCCTGTGCAGTGGAGGGAGGGGAGAAAGTGCATTTTAATAAGCTTCAATTAAATTAATTTCATTTTTACTCCTTTTGATGCATGGTCTCTTCAAAAAATCCAATTCTACTGATGTTTATTAAGTGCCTCTATTCACTTGGAAAGTGCCAGGCACTTCAGGGGATCTATAGATGAGCACGATTCAGCCCTGCTTCAAGAGCTTACAATCTACTGGAGAGGATGGGAGTGTGCAATTTGCTCTAATGCTAGATTGAATGTGATAAGCACCGTAAGAAGTGGCACAAACAATGGGTTCTTAATTCAGAAATGCAAGGTTATATGAATAATTAGAAAATTGTCCCAGTAGTGCCTAAACACTGGAAGCATCGCACAATGGAACTCTTATGAAGGGTCTTTATTTTAAACGTGATCATCCATTTGTTCGAATCCATGCCATGTAATGAGTGAAGAATGTACTGGTGGTGATGACATCAGCTGCCAGCCCAGTTTGTGCCACCGACATGGGTGATTCAAGACTCGGGAAGCAAGGCAGTAAGGTTACAGTAATCCCAGCAGTGGTGATGTCCTGCAGCGGTTCTTGGTTCTTTGTGTGTTTTGGCAGGCAGCGGCTATTCAAGACAATGAACTGCAATTGTACAAAAACATACGTTTTGTGAAGTTGTTCGTTTTATCCTTTTAGGGTACCTTTATGGAGTTAAGGAACTTGAACTCCAGAGATACTATGAACCCAGAATAGAGCAAGTTCTACGTACTCTGGCTAAATGATCTTTTAATTCATTTTTGAGGGGATTTAAAAGTAGGGCAATAGATACTGCTGTGCAATTCCTCGTTGGGTTTACTGCTACCTTTTGGAAGAAAGGAATCAGTGCTAAAGAACACGAGCTAGCTAGTACGATGTACCCCGTGCAAATGGGAATTTAATAAACGCTTCCCAATTTTTCTCCTATTGGTCACTTACGTGTGTTAGGTTCTGCAGTAGTCACTTCCAAAATACACAGCTGAAATGAACATTGCTTCTGTCTTCTAAGATTTTATATTTAAAGCTTTGGGGGAATGGTCCATTGACAGGCTGGGAATACAATTTCTAGTGCCATAGTGTTGGGAACACACACCTAACTACTAAAGCCATCATTTCATATCTTTTGCAACACCTCGTGCTGCTCTCTACCACCACGTGGATGCTCGTCTCCATTTCCATCTGAACACCCATGCATTTTCTTTGCCACACTCTCCTGATGTGGTTGGTCTGTGCCTCCCTGATGGATTGGCTGCAGCAGTATTTGGTGTTGCTTTGATGACGGGATGGATGCTTCTCTCTCCTCTTTGGCTGCTTGGGGCCAAAATACACAAGCACTGGTTAGAAGGTGATTAATTTTCTCTAATGGCACTGTGCATTGCAAACAGGGTTTCAGCCACCATGTCTTCCTCAGCCTTAGTCAGATCCTACATTACCTCAGATTAGGTAATCAGTTATTTACGATAGAGCAGAGGGTAGAGGCCTTTTCCATAAGTGTCAAGTACACAAAGTCCATTTGGAAAGAGAAAATAGTGGGGTCCCTGGTGCCAAGAATCAATAGGGAAAGAATTAGAGCTGGCCTGTGTTTTGGGCATCTCTTCTGCTAAGCACTCGATTGGTGGAGAGCAGTAGGTGGCTCTGACGTCATTGAGGTGGACACGCAGTGACAGCTCTTTTGCCATTGTTTGTTTGTTTCCTGGGTGACACTGTCTGACTTGAGCGATGGAGACTATTTGGGAAATGTTGTTTTCTGAAAGTGAGGGATGGATTTTTAGAATCTCCGGGAAGTAGGTGTATTTATTTAAACAGGTGTTTAAAACTTATGCTATGCCCAGTTATATTCAGAGTAGTGGGGATTGTGGGAGAGGCAGGTAATAAGCAAATAGACTTACAAAATATAATGAAATAGAAACACTTTCTGAAGAAAAATAGAGTGAGCAAGGAGATAAAGAGCGGGCCAAGGCGTGGTCAGGGAAGCCTTCCCCGAGTGGAAGAGACAGAGACGTTTGTGTAAGGGTTAGGGGAAGGCAGGGATGCCTATGGCTGTGAGAGGCGCCTTCTGGGCAGAGCGGACAATCGGCCAGTGCAAAATTCATACTTCCGGTGGCCCATGTTCCTTTTATTTATTTTGCATTTTTAGCACTCACCAGGAATCATTAAGTGTGTTCAAGTAATGTTAAATGCACTGAAGTAGGTAAATCACTAAACACAGTGTCTGGCACATTTATTGGTATTCAGAATAATGTGAGCTGCTGCATCTCCATTTCCAACTCAAGGAAATGACTTGAGATTCTTTCCTGCATACAGAGGGTTGCTGACATGTGCTATCTAAACACCACGTCCTATAACTTCAAGCAATCACTGGGAAAAGTCATCTTTTCTTTTTTCCCCCTCTCCCATCCCTTCCTATTTCTTTTCCCCTCTCCTGAAACACAAGTGCCTCAAATTCATGATGTTAAGTAAATGAAATGTAACCTACAGATCACAGAATGAATGGCTTATGACTCTGTGATAATGTCATGTCACATCAACATATTCTGTGCCGTAATCCTTAAACACACACACACACACACACACGCACACACATGCATGCACACAGCAGTGAGAACATCTCAGTTAGGTATTGGAGTGGAGTGAAAACAGAAAGGGCCGAGTTTTGTGGGTAGCTGAGATTTTTGGAGCACCCAGCAGTTCAGAGCATCATTTTACTCTTAGGGTGTTGGTCATTCTCACTAAGGTTTGTAGATTTGCAGAGACACGCATACTACCGAAGCCTTGTCAGGGGTCAGGAAAGCACTGCAATCTATAATGCTGTGATTATCTCCAAAGCTGTCCTGATAATGTTTGGAGTCCTAATATCAGTGTTCTGCCAGTTTCTCAAAAATATGAGAAAATCATACTCATCAGTAAAATCTTGCTTTTACGGAGAGGGTACCTCATTTCTTTTCTGCACTTGCTGATGACAACAGCACTAATCGAAAGTATTTATTGAGCAGCTATTAAATATGTCATCTCTAATACAACAGTCCAAAGAGACAGGCCTAAGCCCCTCTACTTTATAGATGAGACATGAAGAGGTTTAGAGCCCCACAGTATAAGTGGAGAGCTGGGATGGCCCCTGGGTCTCACTGTCTGTAAAGCCAGTTCTCTCACACTGTTTGTTATTCCTCAAGACATTCCACCAATCTCTTCCCCTTGAGATTTTTATCAGCATTATCTGTTGTTCCCGTTCTTTACCTCCTCAAGTCCTTCTTGGCAAAGTCTTTGTAACCTATTTATTAGTTTCCAACTTTACTCCTTTCTTCTCAGAGTCCATATTCTTCTACATCTAGATTGTTCTATTTTTCTGCTGGTCTTCCAACCTCCAATTGCTCCCATATCAGCCAGTCTTATGCACTGCTATTGGATTTATTGGCTAAAATACCACTTTGACACATTGCTACTATCTTACCATTAGGGACCCTTCACTGTTCCCGGCATAATGGCCAGGCTCTGAACACTGGTTTCACAGCCCTGTATAATCTACCCCACCTTATTTATCCTACCTTATTATAGCCGTGCAGCTCACTTCACCATCACTAAAACAGGCTGGGTGCGTTTTCTTAAAATCCTGTCTCACACTGTATGCCCCGCTGAAAGAGCTTTCCCTATTCCCATACTTTCTAAAAGAGCCAGATCAATTTTCCCCTCCTCCATGAAATTTATCCTCCCTTCTCCTGGCATATTGATCTTTATCTTCTTGAGCACTTTCTCTAAACTCAAAAGGTCTATAAAATGGCCCTTTTTATATAGTCTTTCAACAGAAACTATTTATTTTACAGAAGATGCCCCTTACTGAGGTTGGATTATTTTCTTTGGTCATAGGTGACTGTGTTCAGCTGTAACTAACAGAAAACACAACTAACATTGGCTTAACTAGTCAGAGGCTGATGGTCTTAAGTAAGAAGTCTAGGAGTGTGCAGTCCAGGGTGATGCAGCTGCTCAGCTGTGCCATTTGGGAACCACACTCTTTCTGTCTTTCTGCTTCATCATCCTTTGATGTATATGCTTTCAGCCTCCTGTTTTTTGCCTCTTAGTCACAGGATAGTTTCTGCACCTCCAGGAAGGAGGAATGGAACGGCAGAAATCCAGGTCAGCAGTGGTCCCAATTGTATAACATGCCACCCTGGCTGCAAGGGAAGCTAGGAAGTTGAATTTGGGCTTTTAAGCTTCTACAGGGGAAATAGGACTAGAAAAATGTGATCAGTAATTGATCTTAAGTGAACCAGCCTATGGTATCAGTCACAGCAAAGCTTAATGAAGAAGTCTTTACATGCACATAATGCTTCATTTTGTTGTTGTTAGGAGAGACTTCAGAGTGAAAAAAGGAAATGTAAGTAGTGGGTCATACTGGCTTGTTATCCAGTATTGGCACTGTCTCCTTGTGGCCATGTGGGCTTGAGTAACTTACATATTTTCCTGAGATGGATTTCCTCATCTAAACACTTGGCTTAATAATAACCCTGTCTGGTAGAGTTATTGTCATGATTAAAAGAGGTGAAGCCCACAGCCTGTTACGTGGCACATAGAAAGTCCTCAGTGAATGTCAGTTATTTTTTCCTCTTCCATCTGAGGCCCTGGTTGGTAGAGGGAAAATTCTAAAGACAGTAAAACAAACAAACAATCCAAAAAGAATTGAATAAAGGAAGACGGTATCTCTTACCAGCTAGTCCCATAAACTCTTTTCAATAGGGAAAAATATCACCCCAGTAACGGAACTGCAGAAGTGTTTGAGATTTATTTATCTTGTAATTGAGGGGAAAGGAAATCTCTGAATGTTTGTGAAGGTGTTGACCCGTGGATACTGAGGGATGTGAAAATAACTCACACGTCTCAGGTGTTTAATGAGGATCAATAACAATTTGTGGGCCTGTCAGCGCTGCGGTCCCATCACCTCAAATCACACACAGGAACCCTTGCGTCTGCAGACTGACACGTGGCGGGAGAGGATGGCAAAGTGATATCCAATTAGCAAGATCTGCGTAAGGGGCACATGTGCAAGAATCACGCATGATCCCCGAAAAATATATATATAAAAATATGTATTGTGGAGCACATTATGAGCCCACCCACCTGCTACGACCCAAAAAGCAGAAAAAAAAAAAATTCCACGTACTTTACCGTAGTGCTTAAAAAAAAATCCTTGTTGGCACAGAAGCCTATATCTGTGGATTTTTTAATTGAAAACTTCACTTACACATGTATTTATTTGGAATGTGTTAAAAAGCCATAGATTCTTCTTTTTCTTTCGATAAAAAGAAAAGCAAAACCCTGCCAGATGTTGGGAGGAATAGCAAGCGATTCAACCGGAATTCTCCTATGGAGAATGGACTCTCTCGGTCAATGTCACCGAAAGAAACAGTCTCAGATTCACCCAGCAGTGAGTTATTCCATCTGGTTGTGGCAATTAGGAGGTGAAGATGACGGGAAGTTAAATGACTATCTTTATGAAACAAAGCAAAACAGATAAGGGAACAGCTGGGGGACTGGGTGGCTCGGGGATGTAGAATTGGATCTAGAAAAAAGGCTGTTACTTCCGATTGCTGGTGACAGTGCCAGCACAGGGTGATATGGATTGAAGGTTGCTGCTGTGTGATAGCAGCGACCTGTCACTTGCCTGAAATATGACCATGCACATGCAGTAAAGTCTGGATTTAGGTGTCTAGAATGTAATGTCCTCTTTAGTTGAGGGCCAAGCCACCAGATTAACTACATACATAAGAGGTAGGGCATGAGAATCACAGGGTCATAGAACTTCAGCTCTGGAAGGGATGTTGCTGCCAAGTTCAGAGTCTGTGAATTCTCTGAAGTGTTATGTGTCATTTATTTGCATGTTTTATATTTTAAGAAAGAAGATGCATAGCTTTTATCAATTACAAAGGAAGATGTGGATCTGCCATTCTTCTCCTACACCCTCCCCGCTACAAGGTATTAAGAATTTCCTTTAGACGTTATCTTTGGAGTTGGGTAAAGTAGAACATAAGTTTGTGGCTTACCGCTTATTAGCTGTGTGGCCTTGGGCAAGTTACTTAACCTCTGTAAATCTTGTTTTTCTAATTTATGCTATGGGCATGATAGCATTATCAATCTCATAGAGTTTTTATAAAGAAAATTTGAGATAATATGTGTACATTTTTTACTATAGCATACACTAAATGGCTAATAAATGTTGGCTCTTATTATGTTGAGGTGTGTTTGAAGTAAATGGCAGAAACAGGGCCAGAACTCTGATACCCAATTTACTACTCTGGCCACTGGAAAATATTAATGTGATGACCCTTCCTCTCTTCTTATTTGTTACGCCCTTCATGTTTTGGCAGAGCTAGGCAGGAAACATAAGGTACTGAAATGAAATGGATACTTTTACCACTGTGTGGCCAAATGGTCTACGTCTGTGTTTTGGAGCTCTTCTTCAATATTCTTTCACATCTTATCTAAATTGGAACCTGGAGAGTGAAATCGCAAAGTGCAAGGAGGTCCCACTTTGGCTTTGCAATTTCTTCCACCCACCTTGCCCAAGAAAAAACTGTGAGCAAGGTTAGAAGTCTGACTCCTCATTAGCAAGGGGAAGTCTTTTTTTTTTTGAGCAGCTCCTCTATTGAATAGATAAAGTAGATCAAACAAAAGCGATGACAGATTAGGAACTGTCTGGTGGCTAATGTACTGTTTACTGCAGTATAAATGACTGGTGTTTGGGAAATGACAGATGAGGAAAAACACAAGTATGGACATAAATGATTTCCAGGTTTCTACAGCAGAGGAGAGTCACGGTCGGCTGGGGTATTGATGGGGGAGGGGGAGGCCATTGGTGGGAGTTTAAGGTGAATCAGAAGAGCATGGAGAGGACCTTTCAACTAATCCATTGATCCAGGAAGTGCCAGAGCCTTTGTGCCATGAACAGAAGCTACCATGAAGGGGTCCAGTTCTCTCGCTGTTTTCTCGCTGCCTGATCCGCTCCAAATGTCTGACTCCTTCCAGTCCAAGTGCAGTGATCTCCCAAGAGAGGTGTAGGCACAGGTGTAGGCATGGGGCTGTGCTCTGCCAAGCTGGGAGATCCCTGGGGGAAGACGCCATAGGAAAAACGAATAAAAGAGAGAGAGGTTGGGGGAGAAAAAAAAGAAAAGGAAAGAAAGGAAGGAAGGAAGGAGGGAGAGAATCTGGTATGTCAGTTAATCTACATCTGATATATTTGAGTTGAATTTGTTATGGTCTCTAACTTGCCCCAGGGGATCATCAGAAATCTCCAATTTACTTGTAGCCGTTGTAACCAGCTAGCATCTGTGTTTGCTTAGTTTTCACTAATAATAATGGCTATGATAATATAAGGCCGGCTGCCAGGCTTATTATTTGCAAACATGTCATCACTGTAACTGGTGTTTGCTTTCTGCTTTGCCCGAGATATCATGTTCATGCATTCATTCATTTCTCCAGCAAATGTTAATTGAACATTTACTGTATGCCAGTTTTAGTTTCTTGGGATACCTTACTGGGCAGACAAAAATACGTGCCTTCATGGAATTTGCATGCAAACTGAAGAAAACAGACACTGTACATGATTATCATGTCAAATGATGTAAAGTCATGATGGATGACCTGAAGGCAACTAAATCAGTGCATGTGGATAGAGAATTCGCCTTCCTGCCGTTTTCGATACGATGGTTGGGCAGGCATCTCTGAGGAGGGGACTTTTGAGCACAGCCTTGAACAAAGAGAATGATCGATGTATGTGGATATCTGGGGAGGAGTTGTCCCTCTGAAGGCAACAGCAAGTGCAAAGGTCCTGAGGTGAGAGTGATGAGCTAGAGAGATGTCGAGGAGACCTGTGCATCTGGAGAGAAGGAAGCAAGAGGGAAAATAGGAAATGAGGATGGAGGGAGAGCCAGGAGTAGACAACACATGGCCTTTTGGGATGGTAGATTATTGGAATGTTTCAAAAAAGCAAGCAAAATGATATGATATTATTTTAAAGTATAGTTCCAGATGCAGTGTGGGAAATAGAGGGCGGGGAAAGGGAGAAGTAGGGAGACCAGTTTGAAGGGTAATAGAGCAACCAGGCTGGAGATGCAAGTGACTTGGACTAAGAGGGTAGTTTTAGATTTGGGGTATATATCTGAAGGCAGATCAGAGAGAATTTGTTTATGGACTGCATGTGAGGAGTGAGAGAAATAGAATTTATATGTCTTTATATTTTAAAAATATTGTTCAAGTTCAGTTCTTGAGTCTTGCTTAGTTATTTCATGAACTTTTCTTATTAAACTTTGAGGCAATCATATTAAATAATAAATTGAATTAAATGAAATGGTAACTATCCAGAGATCGCAAAATGGCCCTTTTGTGAACCAAATTCAGTCTACAAACATGCTGTATTTGGCTCACGGTGTTTAAATCTTTGAGCCCGTGTTTGAAAATCTAGATATCTGATTGCTTTTGGAAAAGTATACAGTTTGGAGTAAAGAACAGGCATTCCGGTAAAAGGCAATCTGCTGGAACTGAGTGGCAGCTGCTGTCTTTGGAGGGCGCAACTCTTCAATTCCTCCTTGTTAGAACCTGAGCTCATTTCCCCTCCTCTGTTTCCCGAATGGCCTTGATGACATTTCTGTTCCCTACCTGTCTTCCCCCACCTCTGTATCTTTAGTCTTTAGAGAAGGAGATTAGAGATAGTCATAAATATACTTCCATTTGAGTCAAGAGGGCAGGGATCTCAGGATTATTTTCAGTAATTTACGAATCCAGTATAACCCAAGTGTTGTCTATGAATCCAATTAATAATAGGCTTTGTATAGCTAGATATAGATGTATGTAATTTTGGGCAAGCTAAAATAATTCCGAATTATAATGAATAAGACACATATTTCACATATTTGAATGTTACTAAATTTTAATATTCTGTATCTCCTAAATTAACAGATACTAAAAGTACAATTGCTTTCAAGTAGCTATACATGTTTTTTTTATCCTTAAAACAGAACCATTCAACTCAGTAACGTTGGGAATAGCTATTCGAGTGTAGTCCTCCACTAATTGATGACATAAAGGAATCCAAAAAGGGACAGTTACGTGTCCACAACCACTTAGCTAATTAATGGTAGCAGGATCTAGGTCTTCTAACAGGCTGCCCCAGATTTCTCCAACACCCAGAAGTCAAGAGAACGAAGAGGACAGTTTATGACACTCTGACATGCAAATTCTTGATGCAGGGACAGCAAATTCTAATGTACAGACAGATGGAAAGAATTTTCTCCCTGTGAGAATAGAGTGAAGGACAATATTTCTCAACACCCATGCTCTTGACATTTAGGACTGGTTAATTTCTTCTTTGTGGGGATTGTGCTCTGCATTTTAGGCTATTTAGCAGTGTCCCTAGCCTCTGTACACTAGATGCCACTAATTGTCACAATAAAAATATCTCCACACATTGCCAAATGTCCCTTGGAGGGGGCCACAATCATATCCAGTAGAGAATCTCCGCCTCAGGGCAGACTACTGCTGGTTTATCCATTGATTTAGAGTCCCAGGGAAAGATTCTGAACACTCAGCAGCCAGGCATCCTGTGGACCCCAGAACCCTGCCTTGGCACCTGGTCACAGACCTCTGTCATCCGTCCTCATGGGCAAGATGTCATTTGTCTACCATCTCTTCCCAGAAGCCTGTAACTTTCACAATTCAGTTCTTTTTTCTTAGAAGTATCTTTGCACATTTTCACTTTCAAAAGACTCTTTGTGATTTCCAGTACCTCAAATTGCACAGGTACGTGGCTTTTTGTCTCTTTCTCTATTTATCTCTGTCAGTTTTTTAAACTTCCCATTGTAGAGTTTCTCACTATTTTTTTTTCTTTCCATTTTCATTGCTTTTATGTCTTGGTGTGTGCGTTTTTGATCCCATTTTGGTGTGGAGCCTGTCTTTCTCTGCCTGTATCAATATCTCACTACCTATATATTCCATTTTATGGTTTAGTCTTTTAGTGTTTATCTCCTCAATATCTACGATTCTTTTAATAACTGTCTGTGTTTCTGAGTCCTTCCTTGACTTTTTTTGGTGTGTGGCAGCTTGTCTTTTAGTCTGCCTCTCTCTGTCTTTATCTCTCCAGCTATTTTTTATGATCTCCTCCCATTTTTGGAGGATCGTGGTGTGTTTTCATGACATTTCTATTTGTGACTGCCTTTTTCTCTATTGACTTTTTCTTTTTCCATTTTCTGCCTTTCTTTTGAAAATGGCCCATCTGGACTAAGTTCCTATCAGGATCTGTCTGTACGGGTGGGAAGTTCCTCAGGCATGTCATGGAAACCTTTTGCTTCTGTTGAATAATAATCCTAAGGGGAAGTCAGGGAGTGGACTTTTCAGTTAACTGCTCAGAGGCAATTTTTTGTTTGTTTTACTTTATAGGATTGAATTTTTATAAAACATACGTTTAGAATATTAAATCCAGCAAACGTTAAATATTTAACATTTTATAAAATCGGTATCACACAAATAACATTTTAAATGATTTCCTGTCATAGCAATTATCTTAGAAAACTAATAGGTAATACATTTTTGAAATCGTTTATTTTTCTAATGCCAGGTGAAATAAAATCAATGATTTGTAAAGACAGATGTTTTATATGAAGTTCAGGAATGAGGTATTATCAGAATAGGATTTGGCTATTTGCAAAGTCCGTTTCCCTCGGTTCCTAAAGGAATGCCCAAACCAAGCATGAGGTCACTGCAAGGTTCACAAGGGCCGTGAAAACTATTTGATCTTCTCACTTTTGTAAGAAAGTGAGAATTGTAATATACTTGCAAAACAGATTGGAATCCATCTGGTGTAGCCAAATTAATCCTCCTTTAATGATTGTTTATATTGTATAGTCCAAATCAAACTCAGTATCAAGAGTTAATCAATTGCAATTTATAATCATTTCGGCTCACCAAAAACCAGAGGGAATTGTAAACCGAGAAAAATTTATTTTATAGCATAGATGTATTAAAAACATGCATCTTAATTGGACATATGTAAATTAATCAAATTATAGCTCCAATTGTAGTTGTTTATTTGTTTAAATGTGGTACAGGGAGAAGCAATGGCTGCTGAGACTGCAGAGCTCTGTGAAGAGGGGGATTATGGTGTCTGAATTCTACACCCCACAAACAAACAAACAAACAAACAACTCAACGAAACCAGTACAAAAACCTGAGAAAACCAGAATGGGAATTTGAAAGGGGTGTGGGAACTAAACAGGGGAAGGAAATGTTTGTCTTCTCTCTAGTTGAGGATAAATTTCTTCAGTATCCTGTCTGAACCTCATTAACCTTAATAATACATCATTAAAAAGTCAACTCTAGGCAATTAGTATTTGGAGAGTACTTGATATTTTAGATGGGAAATTTATTTTCTCTGAGAAATCACACGTGCCTCCAATACTTTCAGCCTTCTTACAATTTCTAGTGATAAAGTCGAATTCAATTCAGTCAAATTCCATGCATCAAGTAGTTATTGAGAATCTCCATAGCCCTTGTGCTAGGGTATGTAAGGAGAAAAAGACAAGCTGTCCACTCTTACAAAACTCTCAGGAATCCCATATGTTGTCAAATGCTACTGTTGCAGCTAACGATGTTTCTACCATAAACAGAACTGACCCAAAGGGGCAAAAAATGTGTGAGTGTATGAAGTGAGAGAGCATGCTCTCCCCTGAGGATGCCTTAGAGAGGAAGATGACATCTGTCAATCCCTTGTTCTGTTGAGCCCACTTCAGTATTTCTTATATCTACCCACTCATAGGGGCTGAGCCACACCATAACTGATTTCTAGGCATTCATTTTTCACGGACTTAAATTCATTCTCCAGCCCTCAGCCAATTCTTTCTGATCTGTAGTGAGCTTTTCTAACAATTTATTGGCAAAAACTAGTCAAGGACTCTTCATTCTTTCAAAATAAAATGCAGTATAGTATGCAGTGGTGGGAAAATAACCACTGGAACTTGGGTTCAAATCCTAGCTTTTTTGTCCGTCTTTGTGCCCCTGAGCAAGTAATATCACTGCACTATGGCTCAGTTATTCCATCTGTGAAATGGGGATCATAATGTCAAACACTTACTTCATAGGATTGCTAGTAGGGAAAGGCAGCTAATACTAATTTAAGATGACATGTAGAGAAATAGCAACTTTAAATAAATGTTAATTATATTGTTACCACCTCTAGAGATTCATCCCTTCACATCTGCCTTCTCTCATTCTTCCCTGGATTGCTTGAGTATCCAGAGCCTGTTTATGCTGTTCTTTTGTGTCCTTTACTGAGCTAACTGCTACCTGACCTTCAGGACTCGGACTTTTCCCTCTGCCAGGAATCATTCTCTACCTCTTCTCTGCACTGCAGTTTAGCTGTCCCTCTTAATATGCTGAGTTAACTGCTACTGTAGCATTTCACACCTTGCATTTTCCTGTTTATCTCTCTGTTCTTTCTCTCATGATGAACACACTTGGAGGGCAGAAACTTTGCCCTGTTTGTCTTTGTAGCTCCATGCCCTGGCACAGTGCCTGGCTCATAGGAGGTTATAAGAAAAACTGTTTCAGTTGTGTGAGTAAACCTAGAGTGAAAATCTACTAAAGGGAATGACCTAAGATAAGGTCATATTACCAAATATCTCAGTGCTAAAGGCTTCTGTGTTTATGAGTAGTCAGGTGTCTCCATGGAACACTGGTGTCTTCTAGATGTTCATACATATATCTGAACTAGTAAGTATGCAGCCAAGTAACACAGGTAATTGGGGTTATGTCTCTCCTAAAGAGCTGTGCTTTTGATTAGCCCCACTCTAACTGCAGTGGACAAGCAATTACAGCCTAGAGTTTCTCAAATAGTTCGGATTATGGAACCAATCTTTATTTTTATCAAGAAACCCAAGTATAGTGCCCTAAGGAACACGGTTTGGGAAATAACAAGTCTGAGCTAATAAGAAAAAGACTTTTCTTTTTTCTTCTTGATCCTAGGATTGTTTTAGGAGGTTTTAAGAGACCAATGAAGTCTTCATCTCTGGATAAAGACTAACTTCAGCTTGAGTTTTGAACGGGCACTATGAAAAGCTGAAGTCTTTTTCAGGGATGTAGAATTCCTTCGGCAATTAGAACATGGCTCTATCTATGTATTTTTCTATTTCTCTTCTTGAGTGTCAGTCTCTGAGCAGAGGAGATAGGGACATAGTGATCTTTAAAAGGCAGGGCCCAGAGTTTCAGTGGTTTTATGGACACATACAACTTTTTAGGATTTCTTACCACCTGCTTCAAAATCATTGGGGTCTCTTATTAAAATGACTGATTCCGGGGGCCTCAACTTGGACCTGCCAAATCAGACAGAGTCTGTGTGTGGGTGACTAATGACATTTGTCCTGAGATCCACTGTGGTTTTCATTCTCCGCCATGGTTAAGAATCACGGTTCTAGTTACTGTTTGACACTGAGTAGGGGCCACTTCAAAAGTAGAACCTTTGTAATAGGACTGTGGTTTGCAAGGTCACTTCTGTTAGGTCATAAGCCATCACATGTAGAATTATCACTATCATTATAATTATTTCTTATATATATGTGTGTATATATATCTTTTGAAACATGCAAGAGAAGACATTTAAAAGTTTTAAGGACTTAATTAGTTGTTTTATCTTGTGAGAAGAACAATTGTTGGACAAGTCACTCAACTTCTGAGCCTCATCATACCGTCTGTGAAACAGGAATAGTGGCAGCTGCCCTTCGTCTGCACTTGGGGTTGAGAGAGTCAAATGTGAAAGACAGAAAAACAAGTGTGAGGCATACAGTACCATGAACAATAGAGTATTATGGTGTTATGATGCCTACATCCAAATTTGGTGATACAGGAGCCTTGTTACACATAATGACTTTTTTTCCTGAGTAACCTAGTTTATTTTATTGTTCTATAGGGTTTAAGAGTGCATTTTGGTAACTGAGAGTTTAAAACAAATAATAATTACAGATTTATTAAAAATTGAATATCGTTAAAAGAAAAAATTCAGAGATTTATGAAATTGAATTTTATACAGTATTTACTTTGAATCTAACAATAGTGAAATATTAGGAATCATTAATGTGTGAATGATTCCTAATGATTCCACATTGTAAGCAAATGTTCTGGAAAATGAATAGTAGATTTATTTACGAAATTAACCCTTTTCCTAATGCCATGGGAGTAAGATTGTCACAGCAACTCAGGTCTAAGAATTCTACCTCAGATTTACATAGCACATTTAAACAAAAGGGAGAAATTCACAAACCCTAACATCAAGTTCAATTTCAACTGTAGCTATTTTACACTTTTAAGAAAAGGACCCCTTTCTCTTATAAATGTAAACCTTTTTTTCTAAATGGAAACAAATTTGTTAAGTTCATTCTATCAAAGGTAAATTGAAAAAAGCCAGCAGACAAGATAAATTTGACAGAAAATAGGTAAAATCCAAGTTTTATTCACGGATAGTGGTTAAGAATGAAGATATTGAGATAAATTATTTTAAGTGAGGACTGTCCTTTTAATAGGCCTCACTCTGTAGCCTTGTCTCATTTTTCATTTTCATGAGGTTCTTAATTTATTCTTTTCATTACATAAAACATGCCATATTTGGCCTTTTCATGAAATGTGTCTGATATTCTCCTTTGACAGCCATTCATGTGAAAAGAACAGGTCCTATTTCTACCCATCGCCTACATGCACATATTCATAGAAATCATAGATTTTTTAAATAAAATATACTTTATAATTATAGGGCATCTTAATCCCAGAAATCCAAAAGATTCAGGTCCCTAACTATATCATATTTCCTTTCTCTGTGTAGAATGACACATATGGTCAAGGTTCCTATTTCCCAAAAATAATTCAGTCTAAATTATATGATTTCCATGTCCACATAGGGCAACGAGCATACGTAAATAAAATTACCAGCCCAGGGGGCATTCACTCCAGTTAAATCTAGGAAATTTTCTGTACCACTTTGTCTCTCTACTTATATGTCTAAGCATTGCTACTTTTGATGGAAAGTAAAATTTATCTGTCTAGATTTTGGTGGGGGACAGGGAACGGATGAGCTATTTGTTCCCCTGCTACTTTATAAACAAATATAAAGTGTGGGTATGTGTGTGTATTTTTTTTACTCCGATAGTATAATTTTAGTATCTGATTCATAATCTTATTGATGTGAATTTAAATTTCAAGAAAAATTAACCATCTATGATGCTGTTTATCTTAATGTTGTCATTTTCTTCTTCTTAAAATCTGAAAAGTGTTGCAGTTTTTACACGGTAGTCTTTCCATATTGAAGGACAGTTGCATTTTACTGTACACCGTTAAATGCCTTAGGATGTGTAAGAGAAATATAATTACATAATTACCAAATTCAAAAATCAGTAGGGTGCCTATATGGTATTCAGCAAGATACTTTCCCACTTCCAAATTCTTATAACAAAATTCAAAGCAACAAATGGTCTTCCTTGTTTAAAGTAGCACTATGACCGATTGATTTCTTTGAATTTAATCTGATCTTGTTCTGATGTCTTTTCTAGAAACAAAAAAACTTACTGGTTAAGATGTGTTTTCCATTCATCCCTATTTCTGTGCCCTGGATGAGTAATGGGTGAATACAATGATACAAACAAAACAACAACAAAAAATGGAGGAGTCACAGGATTGAACAGAAACCAGGACTGAAAGTGCTTTGTCATTGTTTTGTCGTGGTGGTGTTGCTTTGGGTTTGTTTTGCTTTTTTAAAGGAAGTTACAACAAGGAGCAGCTAAGGACAAATAAATTGGCAGCAGATTGTGGTTTATGATAATGGCAGTCCCAAAGGGACTTGGCTTTCTTGGTGACATTGAAGTAAATTGCATTGCTCAAGATGTATACTAAGAAGGATAGATAATGAGATGTATGGGGAAGGCAAGATGACTGTTTTTATGGTATTGTTGACTATCAAAATGAATGAAAGGAAGAGAAGACTAGGAAGAGTTACTTCAGTTAATTTTAATATACATTATCAATGTCAAAATTTCCACTTAGGGGTTTAAAAACATTTAAAAGTATCCCAAACAATTGCCGGCCACTATTTCAATCCCCTTTTCTAACTTCCAGTATCTTTGATTTCCTCGAAGTTCCTAATTTCTTATTAGGTGAGACTTCATTAGTTTATTATATACTTGGGTTAAAAATAACATTTTTTTTTTTTTTTGAGTTGAGGAAAGAGGAAGAGAGTGTCTTAGCTCCTTTATTCAGAAACAGATAGAGCTCTTATGTAAAACCTTGTTCCAGGAGATTCCATGAGATACTGAGGAAACCTTGCCAAAAGATTAGGACATTTTGAGCTTGACAAAGCTCCCGCTGAATGCCTTGCTTTCAAACAAAAATGTATACCCAGGGCAGAAAGCTCTCTTATCTACAAGACCTGTTTCCACTGTTTACGGAGCACTTACAGCCCGTTTCCCCTGAGTCCCTTGGGTAAATCTTTGTTGTATATGGCAGCCACATATTATCTGTATACCCCATCCTACCTTTTTAATTCTACACCATTCACAGCAGTTAGAAGGCAGAATAAAATGAATGATTTCTGGTCACTTTAGAATTGGGATGAAGCAAGGATGAGGGGTGCCTTGCAAAGATATTTTAATTCTAAAGGTGAAAAGGGTTAGTGGCCTCTACCCATCTTAGAGAATAGAGCGTCCTGACATCTTCCCTACCCTCCTTTCTCTTTGGTGTTCCCCCTCTTCCTGGTGCCACATTGAGAGGAGATTCACTCCTAAAAGAGTGTGTCGTTTTAAGTTGACTTTCTCAGAGCTGAGCTAAGAGCCATTGCCAAGGCCAGTGGGCGTAAATTTAGCCCTCCTGACGGGAGATGAAGGGTTGCGGGATTTATGGCTTATTTGAGTTCTCATATATCACCCTCAGTGTCGCTCGCTTATGATGGCCCTGCCAAAAGATAAAGAAGTGTAGGACGCTTGGTACGGGCTACGGTGACAGGCCAGGGACAAATGTCTCTGTTGGGTAAATTGATTTGAATGGCTCTAGTGAAATATCAGGTTAGGCTGAAAATATGATTGGGTTTAATGATCCTGCTGACTTCGTAGACTGTCGCGATTCCAAATCCTGGAAAAGTAAATTAAGGCACTCTAATGAAGGAGGTGTGTTTGGATATTTATAAATCTATATAATTATTAATGTCCATAAATACCACCATGTAAAAACTCAGACCTGTTCTTAGATATAACCTATTGAATCTCCATTGAGTATGGAAAACATTACTTACAATTTATGGAGTATTTATTTGGGAAACACTGTTGACAATATTGTTTTTTCTCCACATCCCAGAGTCAACAAGCAGATGCCTTACAGGCATAGAAATATGTAATGAAAATAGACTGAGAACAGATAAATACAGCTTATTTTCTCCTGGTAAAATTTAGCAGACTTACCCTTCATGGTAGAGAGAGGATTTTTGATTTGTGTGAAAGTGGGGTTTGTTAGGCCACTAAACCATAGATTAAATGGATTACTTTTTCTATTATGAAAAAAAAAATCATTACCTTATTTTTTAAATGTGGCTGTTCAGTGAAAAGTAATAGAGTTTAGATTCCCTTGTAGGACCCAAATTTCTAGCAGATTTCTGTTTTTCCATTTAATGTTGCTCCCAAATTTCTGAGGCATCCTTTCTTTACTGTTCTTATCTTCTTATAATTATTGCTGACTGTTTAGAGTTTCATTTTATTTAGGGGCATGAATGATTGGCTCCAGCTTCCAAAAATGTTACAAAACACCAGTTATTTCTTTCAGCTTCACACTTAGCCTGTGCAGGAAGGAGCCCTATTTAAATCAAAATGACTTCCATGGAGAGTTTTGCACTGGTACTGACTCGTCAACACAACTGCAGTGAGCAGGAATCCCTGGCTACCTGGCCTTCTACTCCCTATTTTTTCCTATTTTGAACTCTGGGCAAATTCTTTATTTGGCATAAAGTGTGATTTCTTTCTTTCTTTTTTTTTTTTTTTTTTTGAGACAGAGTCTCACTCTGTTGCCCGGGCTGTAGAGTGCCGTGGCATCAGCCTAGCTCACAGCAATCTCCAACTCCTGGGCTCAAGCAATCCTTCTGCCTCAGCCTCCCGAGTAGATGGGACTACAGGCATGTGCCACCATGCCTGGCTAATTTTTTACATATATTTTTAGTTGTCCAATTAATTTCTTTCTATTTATAGTAGAGACGGGGTCTTGCTCTTGCTCAGGCTGTCTTGAACTCCTGACCTTGAGCTATCCACCCGCCTCGGCCTCCCAGAGTGCTAGGATTACAGGCGTGAGCCACCGCGCCCAGCCTATAAAGTGTGATTTCTTTATTTCGGGGAGTGTCTGAGAGCTCTGGAATACCATCTTTACTAGGAGGATAGTAAAGTAGGTTTAGAGAAGAAGGAAACCCATTATTAAATATGTTCTACTTTAGAACCAAAAATAGCAACAGCAACGACAGTAACAAAGCACAGTAAAACAGAGTCAGCACTTGAGAGTGATGTGCTCATTTATCAACGTGGTGCAGAGTGATAGTGTCAACACCCAACTCTGCATCCTCAGGAGAGGCCCCGGCATAATCCCAAAACTTGAAACTGTATCCGTGGAGTAGAGAGGCGTCCCTGGCTTAGAGTAAGACATGCCTTGTATTCTTCTGCCTTCTCATCAACTTCAGCTGACTTCAGGTAACGCACTCACTTACTGAGAAAAATCCTTTTGCTCAGGTCTAATTTTAGGTTATTTCTCTTTATCTGTGTTAATGGAGCCCATAACTGTTCTATGGACCTCACTGGTTTCCAACTCAGGACTAACATAACTCAGTTTCCATTCAACATTTGTATTGATTTTTATTTTTAGATTGATTTTATTCCTTCATATGAGATACTGAGAATCAGAGAAACTGAGAAACTTGTCCAACGTCACACAGCTTATAAGGGACAAAGCAGCTTTTGGACCCAGTTGTGCCTGACTCCAAAATACATGCTCTGCGCCACACCACTTTGCCTGTTGCTACATTTAGGAGAAAAACACTTGTCTGTCCATTTCTCCAAGCCAGAGTCTTGCCCTCTGCCTCTTACTTCCCCAGTCACTCTGACCTCCTGTCCCCAGCAGGACTCATGTAGGCTCCTGCCTGTAATGTGCTTTTCTATCATCTTTTCATAGCCTTTATGTTCTCCCTCAGACCTCAGAGTCTAGGTTACTTCCTGGAAGTCTCTGTTAATCTTAAGGGGGCTTCCACAGTTACCCTCTACCCCATTACCTTCATGCTTTCCTATATAGCAGTGATCACATTTTGTGATTATTTTGGTTATCGGATGGCTTGTTAAATGCCTGTCCCTCTCATCTCCCTCCAACAAAAATGTTAACTTCATAAGAACCAGAATCCTGCCTAATTTGTTCACCCCTATCAGTGTTCTGCACATAGTAGCCCCAATAATTATTCCAGAAATTAAAGAATACCCAAATAAACAAATGCTCCTAGAGAGACAGAAATATAAACAAACAATTCTAATGCTAGGAAAAGCTTGTTAAATGTTCTAACAAAGATTGTGAGCAAGATGTTGTCACTACATAGAAGATGGGTGAAGAAATGTGAACAAACGCCAGGGAATATTAGACGGTTTCTGGGTGTGGCGTGTATGAACTGAGACTGGGGATGGTGGGATTTCATAGACAGAGCTAGCAGGAGCAGCACCCTTGGAAGAGAAAACAGCGTGAATAAACACAAAGACAGAAATGAGGAAGGTAAGCAATGACATAACAGTAAAAAGACCTGAGTTCAAATTCTGAATTTTCCTCTTAATAGCTGTTGATTTTGGACCATGTGTTTAATAAACACTATTTGAGAGCCTTCTAAATTCTAGGCACATTACTGTCACTATTTCTTCCTAAGTCTCAGTTTCCTTGGTTGCTAAGTGGGGACGCTCCTCACGCAGGGGTGGAAAACCTGTGGCCTCAAGGCCACATGTGGCCCTTCAGATCCCCTAGTGTGGCCCTTTGACCAAATCCAAACTTCACAGAACTAATCCTAAGAGCCTGCTTTTTAGCAGGTATTTTCATTCATAAAGATTGTAGCTGAGTTTAGGTAACCTGCTAAATTTGAAAAAGGATTATTTAAAGTCAAAGAATAGATCCATTACAACACTATAATTAGAATGGATAATCATATTTGCAGAAAACGGACTACAGTATGAGTAAAGGTAATTTTATTCATAAAGTGCTAACTCACCTGGGATTGTGGGAGATAAGTCCTAGTTTTAGTTTAACCTTGGGTTCTGGGATATGCTATTATAATGTTTAATAATAATTAAACATTATTCAATTCCTTGGTGTCTGCAGCATCCTTATCCTTAATATTATTGCTATGATAGCAATGCCTGTATGTGAACTTAACCTCTTCTTTAGGGTTTCAATAAGGACAGTGAAGATCACTTCTCTCTAGAACATTAAGCTTAAGCAGAAAGGTGCCATATGAAGTATTATCATGGAAGTACTATGGAAAGAAGAGCAAGCCACTTAATCATTTTCACAATGCAAAGGTGCTACCGCAAGTCATAATTTTAATACAGAGATTTATATAAATCAAATAATGTTTCTGGGGTTGGCCAGAGCTCCTAGTGTTCTAGAGTTTGCTGTCATGAATCGTGATGTCACTTAACAAGCACATACTTAAATAGAAGAATGGGAGGGGAGGGAACTTGGCAGAACAGTGAGCAAGTAGGAAATGTTACATAACCTGGAGAGGAAAGCAAAAGGGGAAGGGAGCACAGGAGAAAAAGATAGTGGAGAAACAGATTCCAATAGCAAGAGGAAATCCAAGAGGGGAGGAATAGTTGCAGAGGGAAGCCAGCCTTGTCGTTTATCTAACAAAACATTCCACTTCCCCGTGGGGCAGCTGCCTCTTTGAAAGGCAGTTGTTTTGGGGACATGTCAATCTTCCTTACCTGTAGTCAGTTCCCTGAATATTTTACTTGATCCTTATCATTTTCTGCACGAAAACCTGCAAAATTGGAAGGCTTCGCTGGTGGCTCTTTCTCCATTAAGCAGTAAGGGAGACAGGGCTGGATTCAGAAGGAGTCATCTTGCAAGGGGGAAAAAAATCACTAAAATTTCAGAGTCTTATATCACCCACAGTAACGCTTTATTGGATAATTACTTAATGCACAGTTTTCCTATTATCCCTGTTTTCCAGATGCGAAAACTGAGGCTAAGACTAACAAAGTAATTTAGCCAGGTTGGCATGGCTTGCAAGTGGTGGAGCCAGGTTTGAATTTCATTTTCTCTGATTTCATAGCTCATATGGTGCCTAGTAGACTGCTCTGGCCTGGGTGGGCCATTTTCTAATGTGTTTTTCTTTTATAAAAATTAATATGTTTACCTAACAAGTGGGTTAGGAGTATGTACTATCAAGGGTTAACTTTGAAATACAAGATTATTTTCAAAGAAAATATCCTTTTCTGACTTTCTCATTCTTAGTGTTGGTTCGAAAATTAGAATAGGGAAGGTATGGCAAGTGCGTCTTTGAACT
>CAUYRT010029561.1:0-20990 GCA_963574885.1 Lepilemur ruficaudatus
CCAGTTTGTTCTTTTTGCTTAAGATTGCTTTGGCTATACGAGGTCTTTTCTGGTTCCATACAAAGTGAAGAATTATTTTTTCTAGTTCTGTAAAGAATGAAGATGGTACTTTGATGGGGATTGCATTTATTCTGTAGATCACAAAAGATTCAAAAGACTTATACAAGGAGAATTACGAAACACTAAAAAAAGAAATTGTGGAAGATGTAAAAAGATGGAAAAATCTGCCTTGTTCATGGATTGGTAGAATCAATATTGTTAAAATGTCTATAATGAATACATTTTTGACAATGAGAAATAAGTTTGTTTATTCCTGTAGCATAAAAAATCCGTGCTTTTGGATTTCACAAACTCTTGGAAAACATTTTCTGAATCCTGCTGGTTGTGGAAGTGTTTTCCCTGAATACAGTTGCAGAGAGGCTTGAAGAAGTGCTAATCGGTTGGAAAGAGGTCAGATGAATATGGCTGATGAGGCAAAACTTCATGGCCCAATTCATTCAACTTTTGAAGCATTGGTTGTGGGACATGTGGTCAGGCCTTGTTGTGGAGAAGAATTGGGCTCTTTCTGTTGACTAACGCTGGCTGCAGGCATTCCATTTTTCCGTGCATCTCATCAATTTGCTGAGCATACTTCTGGGATATAATGATATCACCAGGATTCAGAAAGCTGTAGTGGATCAGACCGGCAGCAGACCACCAAACAGTGACCATGAACTTTTTTGGTGCAAGTTTGGCTTTGGAGCTTCTTTTCAGTCCAACCACTGAGCTGGTTGTCACCAGTTGTCACATAAAACCCACATTTCATGGCAGGTCACCATCAGATAGAGAAATGGCTTGTCTTTGTTTCATACAATAAGAGAAGATGACACTTCAAAATGACAATCTTTTTTATTTTTGGTTAGTTCATGAGACACTCACTTATCAAGCTTTTTCACCTTTCCAATTTGCTTCAAATGCCAAAAGACCATAGAATGGCTGATGTGGAGTTCTTCGGCAACTTCCCGTGTAGTTGTAAGAGGATCAGCTGTTATGATTGCTTTCAATCGGTTGTTGTTAACTTCCGATGGCTGACCACTTTGCTCCTTATCTTGAAGGCTCTCATCTACTTTGCAAAACTTCTTGAACCACCACTGAAATGTATGTTCGTTAGCAGTTCCCAGGCCAAATGCATTGTTGATGGTGCCCGTTGTCTCTGCTGCTTTATGCCCCATTTTGAGCTTGAATAGGAAAATTGCTCAAATTTGTTTTTGTCTAACATCATTTTTATAGTGTAAAATAAATATAAAATAAATAGCAAGTAATGTCATTAGGAAAAAACATAAAGTGAGAAATGTGCATTAAAATGAGGTATAACCACATTTATTTAAGAATGCATTCCAATATCAAATGGCAAATTTCAACAATGCTAAAACTGCAATTACTTTTTCACCAACCTAATATTAAACTACCTAATAGTAATAAGAAATGTACTAAAATGACGATAACAATTTACATTTGTTGAGAGCTTATGTGCTATGTAATCAGAATATATACTAAAATGACAATAATAATTGTCATTTTATAGTAATAAGAAATATATTAAAATGACAATAACAATTTACACTTGTTGAGAGCTTATGTGCTATGCAATATAAGCATTTTAAATGAAATATTTCCTTTATTCCTCCCTAAAACCTGAAAGATAAACATTGCATTCACATTTTCAAGATGGAAAAACTGAAGCCAAAAGAAATTAAGTTCCAAGTAATTATAATCACTCTGAAATGCCTTGTTATTATGAGCTCAAATAAGTTTTTATTGTTTGTAAGCTAAGAGTACACTTATACTATTAAATTAATATTTTGCCATGGAATGTATTCTCAAAATAATTTGAAAATCAAAATATCACTTCCCAAAACAGCAGTTATCCATATTTAAATATTAAATTGCATGAAACCTACAGACATTGGTAAAGGAGATATGATTTCCTTATCGTAGAGGAAATTCCTTGCCGTTTGTAAAAGCCCATAAAAAATTCCCCATCCAGCTATTAGGTTATTAAGTATGGAATGTCCAATTTCTTTAAGTACTAATTTTGACAGTTAATATCTCTGACATTTCACTTTGACACTTCTTTTTTTTAATTGTGAAGGAACATCCTCATTCCTTCAAAAGCATATTTTGGCTTGTGATTACCTCTCAAAAATTTTCTTTAGAGCAATTTTCGTGAAACCATGGATAAGTCAAAAATTCATGCTATTTTTGAATATGAGTTCTGTCATGGAACAAATGCAGAGCAGGCAGATCAAAATATCAACAAAGTGTTTGGGAAGGATGTGACTAATGAATGGACAGTATGTTAATGGTTTAAGAAGTTATGTTCTGGTGATTTTAATCTTGAAAATGGTCCATGTGGGCAACCTGAGGCCTGAAAGCTGTAGGAAAGCAAATTAATCTCAACCTATGCATGAATTAGCAGCGAGGTTTGACGTTCCTATTCCAACAGTATTGGACCATTTGGAACAAATCAGCAAGGTAAAGAAGTTGGATAGATGGGTACCGCATGAATTAAATGAGCATCAGGAGAGAAATCATCTCGAAACTTGCCTTTCCTTGCTGTCATGACATAAAGGTGAACAATTTCTACACCACATTGTTATGTGTGAAGAAAAATGAATTCCTTTTGACAATCACAAGCATTTGGCACAATGGTTGGATAAAGATGAAGTACCAAAACACAGTCCAAAACTGAATATTCATCAAAAAAAGCTAATGGTGTCTGTTTGGTGGTCCAGCGCTGGTATTATCCACTACAGCTTCATGACACCTGGTCAAGCAATTACAGCGGACGTCTACTGCAACCAATTGGATGAAATGATGAGGATGTTTGTGATTAAGCAGCAGAGATTGGTCAGCAGAGACAGGCCGATCCTCTTGCAAGACCACATGTCGCAAAAAACAACACTGCTCAAACTACAGTAGGTGGACTTGAAAACCCTCTGTCATTCACCATATTCACCAGACCTTGCACCAACTAACTACCACTTCTTCCAGCCTTTAGACCACTTCTTGATGGGAAACATATTCAATCCTCAACAAGTTGTGGGAAACACCTTTTGCAGTTTCATCACCACTCGCTCTCTAGGCTTCTTCGCTGCTGGCATAAGCAAGCTACTGTTAAGATGGAAAAACTCTCAATAGTTTAGGCACATAACTTGATTAATTTTACTGCTTCTTATTTGAGATATAATAAGCTAAACTTTTGATTTGAATTTGGACATTTCATAGATAATGACCTAATAGTTCAGGAGTTCTAGTAAGTAATGCATAACCCATTCTAATCTAATGTTTATGATTCCATGAAGTAGATGTTCCTTTCCCCTGAGACTTGAGTGCGAATCTTATTTCCTCTTGCTATTTACTGTCACCAGCTCAGATTATTTAAAGCACGGTCTCCCTTTAGCCATCAGAACTGAGAGCTCTATCCATGGTTTATTGGCCCATGCAAAGTAGAAAGTAAGGAGAAATTCCAGTTGGAATATGAGGAGAGTATGAGCACTGAGCCATATGGAACTAAGGAGAATTGTTTTAAGAGTGTAAAAAATGAAGAAACACTGCCTTCCTAAAACATTGTTTTATTAACCTTTATCAACTGCTGAGAAATTGGAACATGATGGAATTTTTTAACTTTTCTGTCAGCAGCAAAAGGATAATGCTTGTTGAGATTGCTGTTTAGCAAAAATCCTGGCCTCTCATTCCAAAAGTTCTCAAATTCACTTCATTCATGACTGATGAGAGAGCACAAAGATTACAGGGTTTTTTTTAAATTTTTGTCACCTCTGTGTCATATATAGGTGAGGAATATTTGTTGCACTTGATAAAGAACAATTTATGAATGTTGGTCAATAGCTGGCACACTATTTACTACCACTGAGTTAATGCAAAAAGTTGCAGGAAGATCATTGAGGATGCATTAAAGTCTAAATGAAAATGATGAAATTCCACTATTCCCCTGATTTTCTCAATGTAAATGAAAAGCAATTCTCCTTATTAACAGTTGCCGACATTTGCCTATAGTAGGATCACTTATTTTTAATCCTGCCAATGAAAACCATTGTTTTTTCCCCCAGTAATAACACACCCTAATGTGTGATGGTAAAGAATAACATAGGTGCCTGTGGATATGTCTGAAGGAAATATTGTCTTTAAAAGGTCAAAGGCAAATTTCTATTTCCCAAGCATTAGGCTTTAGCTTTTTGCATTATAGTGTGGGTTAGGGCTGTGGGCTTTAGAGTCAGTCTTCCAGGATTTAAATTTTGGTTCCATTGACTGTGTTATTTTTTTCAGCTCCCTGTCTTTATTTTTTCATCTGAAAAATGGAGATAATAGTCATATAGCACTTATAAGGCTGTTGAAAAATTAAATACATTAATTTATGTCAAGTGTTTAAAACAGTGCCTGTTATCTACTAAAATTGTTTGTTGTTATTGTCACTAATGAAAGGCCATAGAAATTAGTGCTCTAGATCCAAGATCTGGCTTAGATTTACTATTTGTAACCTATATGATTTTGACCAAAACATTTCACCTCTCCTCACTGGGTCTCAGGTTTCTCATGGGTAGCTTGGGGATAATGATGCATATCTCACAATGTTGTTTGATGATAACATGAAATAATTTGGGTGAAGTGCTTAACATACTATTTGCCACCAAGCAAACCAGGAAGTGGCTTACCATTAATATCAAGTTTTTTTAAGAATCATTTATATATTTATAAATATGAATAGGAAAAATTTTATATTTCCCTAAATACAAATATGATTAACTTCTATGTATTTATTAGTTATGTGTGTGTTTTCCCCTTATTTACTGCTTTATAACTCTCATCTGATTTTTGTTTGTTTTTTAAGATTACCGTATATTTAATTTATAAATTAAAAAGAAAAAATAATAATATAGACAGATATAAGTTTTAAGAATATGTATAACAAATGCTTCAGTGTAAGTCATCAGTATTTTTTGTTTGTTTGTTTTCTTTTGTTTTATTTCAGAATATTATGAAATACAAACACTTTGATTACATAAATTGCCTTTACACTGCCAGAGTCACAGCTACAAGCGTGCCTATCCAACAGAAAGTGTGCCCCACACCTATTAGGTATGAATTTATCCATTCCCCCCCACCTGCCCTACACCTGATGAATGTTACTTCCATATGTGCACATAACTACTGATCAGTTAATACCAATTTAATGGGGAGTACATGTGTGCTACTTGTTTTCCTTTCTTGGGATACTTCAGTATGAGAATGGGCTCTAGCTCTATCCATGATAATACAAATCTGATTTTTTATTAGCTTGTTTCCATTTCTGTTTTCATCTTGATTTATAGAAATTCATACACACACATGCATATATATATAGCTTACTGATAGGAATACATTCTGAGAAATCTGTCATTAGGAAATTTCATTGTGAGAGTACCATAGAGCATAGTTACACAAACCTAGATGATCTAGCCTATTACACACCTACTCTATATATTACGGCCTATTGCCTCTAGGCTACAAGCCTTTACAGCTTGTTACTTTACTGAATATTGTAGGCAATCGTAAAACAGTGGTAAGCATTTGTATAAATAAACATATTTAAACATAGAAAAGGTACAGTAAATGTATAGTATAAAAGATAAAAGCAGTATACCTATACAGGGCACTTACAATGAATTGAGCCTATGGGGCTGAAAGTAGCTGTGTATGAGTCAGGGAGTGAGTGGTGAGTGAAAATTAAGGCCCGGGACATTACTATAAACTACTATAGATTTTATAAACACTGTACACTTAGGCTACACTAAATTTATGAAAAAAAATTCTTTCTTTGACAATAAATTAACCTTAGCTTACTATCACTTTTTATTTTATAAACTTTTATTTTTTCTTAACATTTTGACTCTTTTGTAATAACACTTAGTGTAAAACACATGGTACAGCTGTAGAAGATATTTTCTTTATATCATTGTTCGATTTTTAATTTTTTTAATTTTTATTTTTTTACTTTTTAACCATTTTTGTTAAAACTAAGGCACAAACATACACATTAACCTAGGCCTACACAGGGTCAAGATGATCAATATCACTGTCTTTCACCTCCACATCTTTTCCCACTGGAAGATCTTCAGGGGCAATAACATGCATGAACCTCTCATCTTCTATGATAACAATGCCTTCTTTTGGAACACTTCTTCTTCTTCCTGAAGGACGTGCCTAAGGCTGTTTTACAGTTAACTACTTCTATAAGCAGAAGGAGTACACTCTAAAACAATGATAAAAAGTATAGTAAATACATAAATCAATAAAATAGGTATTTATTATCATTATCATGTATTATGTATTATACATAATGCATGTGCTAGACTTTTATGCAAATGGAAGTGCAGGTAAGTTTTTTTACATAAGTATTAGCACAAACACATAAGTAATGTGTTTTGCTATGACACAATGGCTACAACGTCACTAAGCAATCGGAATTTTTCAGCTCCATTATAATTTTATGAGAACACCATAGTATATGCAGTTCATCGTTGACTGAAGCATCATTATGCTACACATGACTGTGTGTGAAGAGAGAGAGAGAGAGAGAGACAGAGACAGAGACAGAGAGAGACAGAGAGATCTGGAATGAAGGTTTATGTCCCATCAAAATTCATATAATGAAGCCCTAACCAGCACTGTGGTTGTATTTGTAAAGGAGGACTCTAAGGAAGTAATTAAGGTGAAATTAGGTCATAAGGGTGGGGTCTTGATCTGATAGGACTACTGTCCTTATTACAGACACCGGAGAGCTTGCTTTCTCTTCCACATGAAGACACAGCAAGAAGGCCACTGTCAATAAGCTAGAAAGAGAGAAGTCACCAGAATCCACCATGCTGGCACACTGATCCCAGATTTTCAGCCTCCAGAACAGTGAGAAAATAAAATTCTGTTGTTTAAGCCACCCATTCTGTGGTGGTGTTTTATAGCAGCCAAAGAAGACTAATACATTGTAGTGGCCCAAAAACTAGAATCAACCTGAATGCACTCAATAGGGGACTGATTGAACACATTGTCTTTCATTCAAACCATCCCATTTCGTGTGACTACTTTTAAAAATATATTAAGTCTATAACAGATAATGTGGATGAAGTTTTATGAAGTGTTTCTAAGTGAGAAAAGCAACATGCAAGATGAATTAATGAGTAAAATAGTGCCCCTCTACATTTTGTGTATATGTTATATTATTATATGAACAGGGACAAAAATATGGAAACATGCACACCAGTCTTTTAACATTGGATATCTGGTTGAGGATGGAGTAAATAAATGAAAAATTTTTATACAGTTTAAGGCTTTCTCTTTCTCTCTCTCTCTCTCTCTCTCTCTCCCTCATCTATACACACACACACACACACACACACACACACACACACATACACACACTACAACTCTACTTATGTAAATTCACATAGATGTGTTTATATTAAATATGTGTAGACCTATGTACAAAATATACTTGTCAAAACTCTGCACATTGCAGGGTGTTTTTAGCATTTTAGTTAATTTTAAATTTTCATTCTATATATTTGAATCTTATATAATAAAATTTTAAACTGTTTTTTGTAACATTTGTCTTAATTCATTTTCTGTTGCTATAACAGAATACCACAGACTGGCTAAATTATAAACAATAGAAGTTGATTAACCTCATGGTTTTGGAGGCTGGGAAGTCTGAGTGTGTGCCATTGACATGTGGTTGGTGAGGGCCTCCCTGCTGCATCATGACATGGCAGAGGGCATCACATAGCAAGAGGGAAAGAGTGTATATGTCAGCTCAGGTGTCTCTTCCTCTTCTTCTAAAGCCACCAGTCCCATGATGGTGGCTCCAACCTGATGATATTATCCAGTTCTAATCACCTCCCAAAGATCTCACCGCCAATCAATATATGAATTTTGGAATTAAGTTTTTGATACGTGAAAAGTTGGGGACATATTCAAGCCATAGCAACATTTCTAAAGAAAACATTATAGAGTGGGTTAAAGAAATACTTGAATGTATAGAAACAACATGATTGTTCAGTCTTCCATTCATTCATCAAATATGTAATAAGCAGCCACTATAATGTTGTGTTAGGTGTGTTAGGGTGGTTGACATTACAAATATGAATGAAATATGCCTGTTGCTGTTGTATATTGGTGGCGACAAACATGTAAATGTATGATTCTAATACAACACGGCAACTGCTCTAACACATGTATTTAGTAGAACAATAGCAGTAACTATCTCTGCTGGAATTGGTCATAGGGAGGTTTCAGAGAGGAGACAACATTTCATCTTAGCCTTAAAGAATGAATAAGCTTTCACCACTCATTTGCCTTAGGTGGAGAACAGAAAGAAATTACTTCAAAGAGGAAGGGACAACATCAAGTCCAATTTTACTTGTTCATCAGGGATATGGAGGAAGCAGCAAATAGCTTGTTAAGTACAATTCTAAATGAGGATGATGTGAAAAGATGAACATGTACCAGAAAGATCAAAAGGAGAAAATAAAAGCACCAAGGAACCAAAGGATTGGCAGAGAGTCCTGATCAGGAAGTAATAAAATGAAAACTTGCTTCAAAAAACACAAGTAGATTTTTCTGAATGAAGAAATGCACAAATATGCATTTAAAGGAAGGAAGCAATTGGCAAAGCAATCTGACTAAATTCATCAGGTTGCTTGAAGTTATGTTGGAAATATGAGTTGCTGTTCATTTAGGCCCTTGTGGAAGGAGGTTGCAGAGGAGAAGTGTTCAAGTGACGATTCATTATGTACAAAGTGAGAATGTTATAGATAAGCCACTTCTACCACTTCATTTAAAAAAAATTAATCATAAGCCAGATACAGCCCACTTATTATGAAGTATCTAAAGGTATAAGAATGCCTGACCATTGAGCACAGGTGCCCAAAGATACTTGTGTCTTCAAAAAAACCAAACAAGGGCTCACTAGTCATTTGTTAACAGTAGATTATGCAAGAAATACTAAGTCTTGGAGAGTGGGGGAGAAAGAAGCAAGAAGTAGCTTGCTTTTATTTATGAATATGTTCATATTATTGATGATAATATTAGTTGCCATTTTATAAAATGTCTATTATGTGTCTAATATTGCACCAGGTGTTTTACATAAACTATCTCATTCAATTCCAGAATGACTCTAAGACATGGATACATGCCATCATCATTCTCATTTTATGGATGAGGGAACTAAGCCTTACAGAGGTTAAGTAACTTGCTCAATGCCATATATATTTTAGGCAGTGAACCTTTAAATTGAGCAGGACTTCAAAACCTATGCTCCAAACTGTTATGGTAGACACTACGTTACATTCCTTCTGCTACAACCCTAGACCTAGCCACTGTCATCATATACTTGCATTGTTGCAACACCCTGTCACCCCTCTGCTCCTATACAGTCCACAATATACAGTGACCTTTCTAAAGCCTAAGTCAAACTACATCACTATCATGCATCAAACTATCCAATGGATTTCCACTGCATGTAAAATAAAACCCAAGTCCTTATCTTGCAAATCCCTATGTGACTTCATCTCTGCCAGCGTCTCCAGTCTCAGTTGTCTATTTCCATTCTGCCTCCTCTCATTCTACTCTAGTCATACTTGCCTTTATACTGTTCCTCAATTGTTCTTGTTCTTCCTTCATGACATTGCTACTTGCTATTCTTTCTATCTAAAATGGTCTTTTGTAAAGTCTTCACATAGCTGATTCTATCTCATCATTCAGGTCTGAATTCTAATGTCAACTCTTCAGAGATTTTCCCACATCTTCTACCTAAAATTGTCATCCTTGCCTCCACCACCACCACTCTCAACCACTTCTTCATCCATATAAATGTAGATTACTCCATTGCACAACTATATACTTTATATTCTTCACAGTAAGCCAAGGACCTAAAACGATGTCTGACACATATTTGGCATTCGAGAAGATGTATTTCCTAAAATACTGACGTCTTCATAAAATGCTATACATGCCTATTAATGCATACATCTGTATAAGACTATATCATGAAATTTCTGTTAAGTATGTGAAATTATGGAAAATATCCTGCAGGAATGGGATGTACACTTCCTAAACCCCAAATCTGGTTTGAATGTCAAGACTGATGTTGCCACACATGTAACAAGATGGTATGAAAATGATTATCATTCATATGAGTCAAACATCAAAAATGGAGTCAGATTCTATTACAATTCAACCCTGATGTTTGACTGACAACTGAAATGTACCATGTTTTATTTAATTCAAGCTTGTTCAAATACACCATTAGGGCATTAGATGAGGCCTGTCACCTGAGACCAGTAAGGGGGGTGAAAGTTCTGTTTGTTTGTTCAAGAACTGTGGGTTGATGGAGAGAGGCAAGATAGTGGAAGAGAAACACCTCCAGCCAGAAGGTCTCTGCAAGAAGGTGAAATTTTAGGTGAAAGAGAAAATAACAAACAAACAGGCAAAGATAGATCAGATGAGGGTCAGAAAGAAGAGTGCCTGAAACTACAGGAGACTCCATGGGAAGAGGTTTTGGAGCAGAAATGGAAGAAGAAAGGCATTGGCAGGGATTAAGCCTCAAGAGGCTTGGAGACCAGTGAGAACAGTAGGTGGAGCGGATAAAATTTTCCTCCCTTGCATCTCAGACTGCTGGTATGCTCCCGAGCTGCTGGAGAGACCTGCCAACACCAGCCCAGAGACTGCTGCCACAACTAATGGCTGTCATGGATGGTCCAGTGACTCCAGAAATTATGAAAGGAAGTTGCCAAAACCCCCACAGTGAAGAAAGGAGTCTTTGGGGGGGCCCTAACACAAGTGCCTATTATGTAGCAAATTAGACACATTCTAGAGATTTTTGTTGCAGGTGGCCCTATTCAAGCTAGGCCAATTTGCAAGTAACAGAGCAGATGAACTTAAATATAATTTGTATATGAGGAATATGTTGCCTCCAGAATCCAAAAATATCTAAGAGATACTGGGCTTGTTTTAATAATGTGGAAGCTGAGGCTAAAAGCTATTTTTTTGACACTGTTGGGTTAGAGCAGCCCTCAGTTTACTAAATATTTTTCAAAAATTTAACTGAGGTAGCAAAGCCTTGAACTATGTGTTGGGGCAATGAATGATCTCTTCCTTATGAGCTCTTTCATGAATATTTTTATGTCCTGAACAAGTGTGTCATATGAATCTCCCCAGGGGAGGTTATCATCAGTGTGATGTCATAACTGAACACCTGAGAAAGGTTAAATATAGTTAAGACCTTTCCTACATAGATTATATGGTGGAAAGGTACCCCACTGAGTGCCCACATAAAAGTCTATTGTGTTCCTTCCAAGGTGAAAGTAAGTATAATGCACGAGAGAGGCTGATGAAATAGGCATTGAACAGAACATTTAGCCAAATACTGTCCTATGACTGCAATGTATTTACCAGTTACTTATTGGATGGAGTCAGTAATTTCAATAATAGTAGGTATGAGTGCCATGGGTGGGATCGTGACATTAAGGTTACTATAATCTAGACTGAGGCACCATTCATTTTTTTCCAGGTTTAAAGACAAGCCAACTTTGGCTGTTAAATGCATAAGTAGTGGAAATATTCATCACTTCTCTAAATAGGTATTATACAATGTGCTTTGATTATTGAAGTTCCAATTTTCATTTAGATTGGGCTTTTTCTTTTAAACTGAGGAAGAAGATGCTAATAATTGTTTTAACTGGGGAGGAAGATCCACAGGATCCCATTTTTCAAGTTGATTATGAGTGCCCAAGGTAATTTTAAATTATTACTCATTGGGTGAGATTATCAATGTTCACTAGGGGATATTTTAGAACAACAGATGCTCTGGCTATGCAGAATTTAGGCAAGGCAATAGCTGTGGTTGTTGAGGCTAGGGATATGTGTTTCCAGTTTATGTTTAGTAACTTTCCAGCTATTTATATCAGCTTGCCAAGATGTGGTGTGTAAGGAGAAGAAAGCATGAGGGTTAAAAGTTGTCAACAGCAAAACATCAAAAGTGGAATCAGACTCATTATTACATACTACCATCTCACATACATCACAATTCCCGTATACATCCCTATCCCTACCCTTTCACACACAGAGAAACACCAAGTTTTTTCCCTTATTGTCTGTGGGATAAAGTGTTAAGGAGGAAATTTATCTTCAGTGTTCACTCTTCACCTAGTCTGTATTACCAATGTCAGGCTAACTGTGCACCTACCACTCTGGCCCACAACCTTATAGGTCCCCACCTCACTCCCTCCTCACACACTTGCTCTTTCCCTTCCTTACCTCCCCCTGCACCATCAGAGTACACTGCAGAGATACACACACAACTCCTTTTCACAAGATTTTTTTTATTATTATATTTCAATCATCAACATCCAAGTACCTTGTGGGTAGGATATTTGGTCTCACTGCTCAGGAGACCCTGTCTCTGGAGTTTTCTCTGGAGATGAGACAAATAGTTCTGGTTCCTGGGCCCTGGGTAGAAACGGGGCATTATTTGGAATAGGAAATTCTTCCAAGATCTCTTGGTCCTTCTTTGGCTGATTTTGATTCTTTCTTTTATTCTGCCTGTGATAAAAAACTAATATTGTTGGCTTTTTTCCAGTTTTACGTTTTTTTGAGCTGTTTTGAAGGGCCAGTTTTACTCTCATGATTATCTTCTGTACCTGGTAGAGAAACGGGGTGAAGCCAGAATGACATGATTTAAGGAAGAGAACAGAGAATATATGGAAATGGGGATCTTATGATAATAGATGCAAGTTGAGGAAGGGTTTTGTGCCACATAAGCACAGGGTAAGAGTCTTGGGTTAGATATCAATGGGGAAAAAGAAGAGGCACATAATCAGGGTCATCTGACCTTGTCATTTTCTTTCTTCTTGGATTGACAGGGGGTCCTCCTGTCCTTCCTCTCTTTGTTGCTTAAAGTTTGGCATTTTGTGCTTGTGGTTGGTTTTTCCATATCTGAGCTAGGCTCCTGTAGTTTATCAGTAACGTCTGCCATGCTGGAGCAACAGTAGCCTAACTGGCCTACTCGAGGGCTCCTGACCTCTCTCTATATACCCTCCCCAGGACAATGAAGTACCATACCCTTCAGCTTTGATTGGTCAATAAGAAACTCCTCCAGCCAATAGTAGCCCTGGGGTGGCTTAGACGTCACAAAGCACCTCTCCTGACAATTCCATGGGGGAGGGGAGGAGATGGATACAGAGGAGTCTGAATGTTATGGTTAGAGAAAAGGAGAACTTCCTCAACAATCCCAAAAGAGACACCGCAAAATGACCTCTCACCCTTTTTCATCTCTCCTGGTTTAATTGTGATAGGTCACATGGCAGAGGAGACTGTTTCCCCTAAGGAATTTCCCATGGCCACATCATTCAGTCATTTGTTTGGTTGTCTCCCAGTCCTCACCAATACTTAGTATTTTGGAGGTCTTATCTAAAATTCTTCCAAGCTGATGTGCCCATATTTAAGTCCCAGTAGAGATATGAGTTATTTCACTTCCCTCCAATACTTGACTCTACCAGACAACTTTTCCAGGGCATGTGTGTGTATGTGTGTGTACATGCACACATGGTTGCTATATACTTTATGAAGGTTCCTCTCTAATTTATTCATAAGTTTTTTTCTTTCAGAGAACCCTGTATCAAGTCAATACCATCAGATTTATGAGCCTCCCCCATGGCTTAGTGTGAATTAATTCCCTGGCTTTGCCACAAGGATGTCATGGATGGTTCCCCCTTAAAACTCTGAGGATCAGAATATTTTGTTGTGATAGAGACATAGGCAGCATCATCAGAAGCATTTTTTAAAACTTCCTAGTGAGTTACTTGCTTTTAGGAGTATGGCATCAGCATTTCACATACTAACTGCTCTTCCTCTACATTAGTTACCACCCAATGGACCTGTATATTAATCAGACTATCAGTCTTTCTCTTGAGCTCTCTATAGAAAGGGGACTATCACCTGGTTGAGACACAAGCAAGAGTAACAAGGAAAGCATTGTTCCCTTGAGTCTAGTGTCAGTCACATCTTTTATTGAAATTGAGACAGATGATTCAGAGCTACTTTAAGAAGAAATGCAGCCCAGTATTCCTGTCACTAAATGTCACTTACCAACATTGACTTTTGATGTTTAAATATTTAGCAGAGGCTTGGTAGTACTCTACAAATGCCTCACAAAGCAGTGCAGTTGAAAGCACAAGCTGGCCATCAGGCAGTAGCTCAAACTGCATGCTCACCAGCAGGCAGCAGTGCTAGTTAGAAAGCTAAAGCAAGAAAAAATAGACCCGTAGTGACAGTGGAAAGTGCCTAAATTTCCTGCTCACAGGGCCAACTCTGTGATCACCCCAAAAGGACAGGATGGATCCTACATCCAAAATTTGGTTTGGATGTCAAGACTGATGATACATGCACCATCAGTATGAAAAGGGGTACGAAAAAGTTCATTACTCGCATAATGAGACTTTCTGGGGAGATCAGGGCAGGCTTCCTGGCAGGTACAAGAATGACTTGAAAGAACAGAGAGAAAAGACTGGCTTGGCTTTTATGATGGTTAGGGGGAAGCTGGGAAGAGTGTTCCCACACACAGGTCAGGGCATGCATGGTTTGAACATCACACTAGGCGGGGAGCACCTGGTCTTTCTAATCAGATATAGGTAAGAAAAGGAACAGGAAGTGGTAGGTCTTGATAGCAGCAGTCGAATGCAAAAAAAATGAAGTCAGAATATTACAGAGTTCATTTATAGAACAGTGTTGTGTAAATGCAAAATGTTCCAGTAGAATTTAGAATTGTCATTACTGCTATAACCAAACTTCTCATATTGTTTTTGGTTTAAGTTGCATATCACTAGATGAGCATTTCCCAAATTAGGGTCTTTTAAATATTCTTTAAAGTAGCTTAGAATTTTCATGGTTCATCAACAGAGAAATTGTACAGAAAGATAAAACTGTTACCTTGAGAAAGTCTGATATTCTGTCTACAGGAATGCATACCCAATTGCACTATCTGCTAAATTTTGCAGAGTTTCTTATATTTTTCCCATCTCAGTTGATTACTGGAGTAGTTGAAGACTGTCATTATAATTACAGAAACTAACATTTATTGACCACTAAGTATATGATGGAATTATGCTAAATAATTATCATAGTTTATTCATGGTGCTATAACAAAATACCTGAGCCTGGGCAAGTTATAAACAACAGAAATGTATTTCTCATAATTCTGGAGACTGGAAAGTATTAATACAAGATCAAGGTGCCAGCAGGTTAGTTTTCTGGTGAGGACTGCTCTCTCCTTCCGATGGTACCTTGTTGCTGCATTCTCTGGAGGGGAGGCATGCTGTGTCCTTACAGAGCAAAACACAGGGCAAGCCAGCCTAAAATTGCATGAAGCCTTTTTTATAACAGCCTTGATCTTATTAAAGAGGGAGGAGACCTCATGACCGAAACCTTCTAAAGGCTTCACCCGTTAATACTATCACGTTGTAAACACCTGAATTTTGGAGGTGACACAGTCAAACCCCAGTAATAATCATTTAATTCTTGTCACAGTCCTCTTGAGGTAATTTGAAAACTAGCACTTTTTTTGCCACCTCTGCTGGGACTCCTGATGCCATCTCCATTCCTATTGCAAGAGCAAAAAAAAGAGCAGGGAGATGGCACATGGGAATATTTATGGGTCAGGTTGAAAGGGATATGCATCACTTCCACTCACATTTTATTGGTAAGAATACATATAGTCACATTTAACTACAAGAGAGAAGGAGAAAAGGAGTCTACCCAGAAGAAGAGGATAACTTGAATGTTCATAACCAGCTGACAATCTGCCACAAATGTCCTGTTCATCACTTTATCCTCAGTATTTAGAGTAGGGAAAGTACATACTAAGTGATCACAAATATATCTATTGAATAAAAGGGTTTGGCTTTTTTGGTCAGAGTTTTGGAGATCAGAAACATAGAACTTGATTAAGCGATTAGTTTTAGATATGCCACCAAAAGTATAAGCCACAAAGAAAGAGTAAATTGGACTATATAAAAATTTTTTTTAAATTTCTTCTGCAAAAAAACAAAATCATAAAGGAAGTGAAAAAGCAACCTAAATAAAGGGAGAAATATATTTGCAAATAATATATTTGATAAATTTCCAGCATCCAGAATACATAAGAAGAATACATAAAAGACTCTTACAACTTAACAACAAAATGATAAACAACCCACTTAAAATTAGGTAAAGAACTTGAGTAGACATTTCTCCAAAGAATATATACAAATAGCCAAAAAATACATGAAGAGATGATTAACATCATTAGCCATTAGGGAAATGCAAATCAAAACCACAATGAAATATCACTTCATACACACCAATATGGCTATATAAATATTTTAAAGGTAAATAACAAGTGTTGATGAGGATATGAAGAAATTTGAGATAAGTTTATAAGGAGAGAAGAGGAGATTCCTTGCTGAATTCTTCGTTGATGATCTATTGATTTAATTTCAGGTTTGCATATATGCTTTTGATAAAAATCCATGGTTTGTAAAAAATGTATTTTCTATAATTAAATAGCATAGTTATCTGAGAACAATTTAAAGCCCAGGCTCTATTAAAGTGAAATGTAGAATTTTGAAAAGAAAAAAAAAAGAAATTTGAACCCTCATACACTTTTGATGGGAATGTAAAATGGTACAGCTCCCATGTAAAACAGTTTGGCAGTTCCTCAATACAATACTTACTGGGTACCTGCAAAGCCAAAGCTGGGGAAGCAGAGAGACTGAGGAGAAGTAGTATTCACTCAATGCAGGAATACATTTACATAGGCCTCCTAAATGACAAATGGAAAAAAATGGAAGAAATGTAAGTGAGGTTTTTCCTCTCTAACTTCCCTCCTCAGAAAGAAGCTCTTGAAGTTGTATTTCCACATAAATTCACCCGCTAAAACTCCAGGGAGCTCATCAGTGGGCAGATGTTCCCACCTAAGTATGGTTACCAGCAAACATTTAATCAAAATCATGGCTGCATCTGGCTCACATTAAAAGGTTTCTCTTTGTTACTGTCATTTAAAAGAACAATTCTCCACACTTTTAAATCCTGACTCAGAACATATATTCAACCTGTCTCAGGGGCTTTGTGGTCACACCTTCCTAAAGGGAATCATCACTATCCCCAGAGAATCAATTTCAGGAGCATTGCCAATGTGTTTTTCTTTTCAATGTTTATCCACTGGAATGTCTAGGAGGGAAGCACAGGCAGGCAATGCAATCCTGAAATTTAATTTGTTTGTTAAATGCTTACAATATATGTCAGCATCAAGGCAGGAGAAGGGAAGTTTTAAGTGAATTTCAAAGGGAGATGTTAGCTCAAATCCTGGAATCATCCCTTATCAACATTGTGAGTTATGTTAGGTACTTACCCACTCAGCCTGTTTTCTAATTTCTTTTTTTTTCTATTTTTATTTTATTTTATTTTTTAAGTATACAATTAAATAGTTATTAGTAAATTTACCAAGTTGTACAGCTACTCACATAAATCACTTTTAGAGGATTTCCCACACCCCATTGAGACCCCTAATATCCATCCCCAAATACATTTCAAGCATGTCGCTCCCATTCACAGTGTTCACCACATCCCCTGGATGTAGGTCCACCTGCCACCCCCAAAACCCCAGTGAACACTACCACCATTTAAGCACCATAGTGTCAATCAGTCAATACCAATTTGATGGCAAGTACAAGTGGGGCCCATTCTTCGGGTCCTGTGTCACCTCACTTCGAATAATGGCCTTAAGCTTAATTCAGGATAATATAAGCGGTGCTAGCTCACTGTCATTTCGTAAAATTGAGTAATATTCCATTGTAAACATATACCAAATTCTAATAATCTACTCATGAATTGACGGGCACTTGGGTTGTTTCCACGACCTAGCAATAGTGAATTGTGCTGCCGTAAACATTCGGGTGCAGATGTCTTTATAACAAAATGTCTTATGCTCTTTTGGGTAGATGCCCAATAATGCTATTGCTGAGTCAAATGGTAATTCTATTTTTAGCTCTATAAGGAATCTCCAAATTCTTTTCCACAGAGGTTGCACGAATTTGCGGTCCCACCAGCACTGTAAGAGTATTCCTGTCTCTCAAAATCCTGGCCAGCATTTGTTGTTTTGGGATTTTTTGATAGAGGCCAATCTCACTGGGGTTAGGTGGTATCTCATTGTGGTTTTGATTTGCATTTCTCTGATGATTAGAGATGATGAACATTTGTTTATGTGTTTGCTGGCCATTATTCTGTCTTCTTTGGAAAAGTTTCTGTTTGATTTTTTCTTGTTAATTCTTTTGAGTTCTAGGTAGATTCGTGTTATCAGACCTTTGTGGGAGGTGTAGAGAGAAAACATTTTCTCCCATTCTGTAGGTTGTCTATTTGCCCTAGTAATAGTTTCTGCGACTGTGCAGAAGCTTTTTAATTTAATCAGACCCCATTTGTTTATTTTTATTATTGCATTGTTTGCTTTGGGGGTCTTCTTCAAGAATTCTTTGCCCAGACCGATGTCTGAAAGGGTCTTCCCAACATCCTCGGTTAGGATTCTTAAGGTTTCCTGCCTTAGGTTTAGGTCTGTTAACCATCTTGAGATATTTTTGCGAAAGGTGAGAGGTAGGGATCCAGTTTCATTTTTCTGCATGTAGCTATCCAGTTTTCCAAGCACCATTTATTGAAAAGAGATTCTTTTCCCCAATGTATATTTTTGTCTGGTTTATCAAAGATTAGGTTACCATAAGCAGATGGTTTCATCTCTGGATTCTCAATCCTGTTCCAAAGATAAATGCTTCTGTTCTTGTACCAATACCAGATTGATTTATCATTGCTTTATAATACAACTTGAAGTCTGGAACACTGATGCCTATTAGTTTGTTCTTTTTGTTTAAGATTGCTTTGGCTATATGGGGTCTTTTCTGGTTCCATACAAAGTGAAGAATTATTTTTTCTAGGTCTGTAAAGAATTCATGAGTGGATTATTAAAATGTGGCATATGTTTACAATGGAATGTTACTCAATTTTAAGAAATGACAGTGAGCTAGCACTGCTTATATTTTCCTGGATTAAGCTTGAGCCCATTATTCAAAGTGAGGTGACACAAGACTGAAAGAATGGGCCCCACATGTACTTGCCATCAAACTGGTACTAACACTATGGTGCTCAAGGTGCTCAAATGGTGGTGCTGTTCACTAGGGATTCAGGGGGTAGGGGGTAGACCCACATCTGAGGATGTGGTGAGCACTGTGGAGGGGAGGGGCATACTCGAAATGTAGTTGGGGATGGGAATTAGGCGTCTCAACAGGGGAGAGGAAATCCTCTAAAACTGATTTATTGAATAGCTGTACAACTTGGTAAATTTACTAATAACCATTTAATTGTACACTTAAAATGTAGTAAAGGCATGATATGTAAATTATACTTCAATAAAGAAAAAAATGAATTTGTAATTTGACCGGTAATTTGACCCCTACTCAAAAAAAAAATCATCTTTCTCTGATCCATGTCTTTCAGTGCCATAGGTACTTGCTTGATAGAAAATTGGCTTTTCTCACTCATTAAAGTTGTTGAACCTGAAAAGCTTGGTTCTGCCTTTCCTTTTCATAACACCTCACATTAACCTCCACTAAAAAATAAAATAGAACAGATATAGTGACATCTTACCTACCTTTTCCAGTGACACTTTCTGTCAAATAATGAGTGACTTTCAAATTGAAACCAAATATCTGGCACAGCTAGCTCATGAAAAGTGTGTGATCATTGTCTTGACATTTCTCATAGTTGCTCTAGCCTTTGATAAGGGTAATTTAGCTCCAATATAGAGATGATAACTGGTAAGCTGTGCTTCCTCTGAAGCTGTCACAGAAAGTTGGTTACTTGGATATGACATACTTCTAAAACCTTTTCATCTATATCTCACAAGAGATACACATATTAGCATATAACATAAATAGTACAAACATATTTTGAACAGATAAGCATTATAAATTGTGTCTTCACTGGGCTTCTGATAATATAGTCATAGAAGACAGTGTATTTGAATTTATACCTCTTAAAGTACTTTTAAAATGGCTACAATTTATAGAATCCTTTATTTATGGTTAATTCCATAAAAATAGATTAATCAAGTCAGTAATGGATGAATAAAATATGCTACAGAATATTATCATTTACCTTAAGAGATTACTATGGGACATGAAATGTTTGATACTGATCTGTAAAACTCAAAAAATAGGTATACATAATCAATTATTTAATGGTACTGTGGCGTGGAATTTATGGAGAACACTTGAGTTAGCAAAATAGAAAAAAAAAACAACAAATGGACTATTTGATGAACTCAAGTGCCTGAGGTCTTTGAAGGCAACCCAAAAATGAGAAGAAAAACTTCACCCACTCTATACAGATAAAAGAATAAAAACAGAACTTGTTGCAGGGCGCAGTGGCTCACACCTGTAATCCTAGCACTCTGGGAGGCCGAGGCGGGTGGATAGCTCAAGGTCAGGAGTTCAAGACCAGCCTGAGCAAGAGCGAGACCCTGTCTCTACTATAAATAGAAAAGAAATTAATTGGACAACTAAAAATATATGTAAAAAAAAATTAGCCGGGCATGGTGGCGCATGCCTGTAGTCCCACCTACTCGGGAGGCTGAGGCGGGCGGATTGCTCAAGGTCAGGAGTTCGAAACCAGCCTGAGCAAGAGCGAGACCCCGTCTCTACTAATAATAGAAACAAATAAATTGGCCAACTAAATACATATAGAAAAAATTAGCCGGGCATGGTGGCGCATGCCTGTAGTCCCAGCTACTCAGGAGGCTGAGGCAGAAGGATCGCTTGAGCCCAGGAGTTTGAGGTTGCTGTGAGCTAGGCTGACGCCACGGCACTCTACAGCCCGGGCAACAG
>CAUYRT010029562.1:0-52578 GCA_963574885.1 Lepilemur ruficaudatus
CGGTGGCTCACGCCTATAATCCTAGCACTCTGGGAGGCCAAGGCGGGCGGATTGCTCAAGGTCAGGAGTTCGAAACCAGCCTGAGCAAGAGCGAGACCCCGTCTCTACTAAAAATAGAAAGAAATTAATTGGCCAACTAAATATATATAGAAAAAACAAAAATTAGCCAGGCATGGTGGCGCATGCCTGTAGTCCCAGCTACTCAGGAGGCTGAGGCAGAAGGATCACTTGAGCCCAGGAGTTTGAGGTTGCTGTGAGCTAGGCTGACGCCACGGCACTCTACAGCCCGGGCAACAGAGCGAGACTCTGTCTCAAAAAAATAAATAAATAACTAAATAAATAAATAAATAAAATAAAAGGAACCAGAACTCTTTGGAAAAAATGGCTGATCCAGGGCTCTGGAACACAGAAAGGAAAAAGTGATCCTGGAATATGATTTCCTTGCCAGAAAGCAAGGAAGTACTTAGCAATTAGTGGGGACATTTGAAAAGGACACAAAAGCAAGCTTGAATGAGTTCCCACCAGTTAAATCAGGGACAATTGGAACATGAAATAAGTGATAATAACATATTTATAACTATTCATTAAATAGGGTACTGTCAGTATATGGAGATATAAATAAACAAATTGAAAGTTTAACAAAAAAAAAAACCCAAGATATTTATGTAGTTCGAAGTAGCACCTCACAATCTACTTACTAATAACAAAGGGGAAAAAACTTACTTTGTTGTGGAGTAAGTAGTCTGGTAAACACAATCTCGATCAAAGTGAGCATTATCATAAACGTAATGAATTGAAATCATGCAACTGATACAATGCAATAGAAGAATGTGGAGTCTATTCCTGAAAAAGATACCCAACTTGAATTTAATTTGAAATTATATAAGATAAACTGAAGAACACTGTACAAAATAACTGGCTTGTATAATCACGAATGTCGTGGTTAAGGAAAAACCCAGAAACCAGTACTATTGAAAGAGAATAAAGAAATATGGCAATTACAGCAGCCCCAGAGGTATGCCACACAGATCTCCCTTCAAGAAATAATCTGCTGACCCGCTGTAGAAAGGGTAGTTAGCTGATAGCCTCCAGCTACAGCATATTTGATATCCACAGAATTTAAGCAAAGGCCGTGTTCTTCCCACAGTTAGTCCCCAGCTAACCATCAGGGTGAAGGCACTACATCTGGCCCAACACAAAAAATATCTGAGTCAGAGGCTTTCACTGGGCTGGCTAAGATATTCTCAGAGCTACTTCACAGTCTGAGGCTCTTCTTAACCAAGCTGCTTTCTTCCATACTGCTCACACAGGTATCAGACCCACATATGAGTCTAAAAGCTCTTGCTGGCTACTCTTACCTCTCCTCCTCATCTTTCACAGATAGATATTGTATGTACTCTATGGACTACTTTGACAGAGTAGATTTTTAAATGTAACAAGATAAGTCAACTTGAGTGGTAATATATTACCACTGATATAAATCAGCTCACTATAAATTGTGACTGTAAACATTGTACTGTAAATGCTTTGTAGTTTCCCCCCCAAAAAAAAAAAAATCTCTATGAGATTTTCTTTGGAACTTAAGAAAATGTCCTTAAAGATCATTTATAAATTTCATGGGAAAAAAGAATAACTATAAATGAAGACTTTCTTATTAGATAAGAAAATTAATAATCTAATGCTATAATAATTAACACCATATGTCTCTGTGTAAAACTCAATCACAGATTAATGGAACTGAGCAGCCCTAAAATTGACATGAATATTTATAAGAACCTGTCACTTACAAAAAGATACATCACAAACCAGTAAGAAATGGATGGGTAATGCTTAAAATTTCTGTGATTTAGGAAGAAAAACTAAGATTCTTACCTGATGATGAATACCAAAATATTTCCCACATGCATTAACCATTTAAACGTAAGAACCAAAAGAAACCGGATGTTATTAACTTAGTATTTCACAGTGTCTACTTAGATAAGGACAAAGCATAAGACCTAATAAAAGGAGTTACAAAGAAAAACTGATAGATTTTTGCATAAACGTTAGAACCTTCTAGATATTCCAAAGTGTTGTAAATAGTTAAAGAGCTGAAGACAAACTAGTTAAAATATTGGGAACAAATGTAAAAAGTTAATATGTTTAATGTAGAAAGAGCTCTTATCGTTAGGAAAAAGCATTTATACTCCCAATGGAAAAATGGGCACAAGCTGTTAATTTATTTACAAAAGAAGAAAGGCAGATGGAAAATAAGCACATAAATGACAAATCTAAGAATAAAAAATTACAAATTAAAACAAGTTACTAATTTTTACTCATCAAAATGGCAACTATGAAAAAACATTTTAACAGTAATTAGAATGTGCTAATTTCATTATTCCCAAGCATAATGGTGAGACGGTGAAGAGTCAACATTTTGAAAAGTGATTTGGCAATGTGTAAGAACAAAACAAAACAAAACACTGAAATAGTTTATGTCATGGACCCAGTAAACCCACTTACTAGAACATAGCCTGAGGAAATAATCAGAGCTGGAAAAAAATGTATGAACATGGCAAGAAATAAAATTGGACAATAAGAGAATGATTAATAAGTAATGATACATTCATATATGGAATATTAACAGCTCTTAAAATTCATTTTTCAAAGAATAACCTTAGCAAACTGCTAGCAATCTGCAGAGCAAAATATTGCAGACTTGGAATTGGAATACTGTAAATAGGTCAGTTTAATCTTCTAACACGTGAGGTGGTTCACTAACAAGAGCACCTAAACATAGAGTTCTAGAAAAGCCGAGTGACCAGTTGAGTAAGAAGAAGGTGCTCACTCTCCACTCCTCATCCCTTGCTGACTTCACTTCTGTATAAATTAAGAATCTGAATAATATTATTGCAACCTGAATAATATGATTGCAATATTATTAGTCCACACCCAAACATGATAAGACTGGACGAGTGTCATCTGCAGATAAGTCATCTTTGCTGCGGACTGTCTTGAGCCACTGCAAGCTAGCTTGCTATCTCCTCCTGCCAGTTTGTGACCAGACATGCTCCAATAAGGAATGATGGCTTTTTAAAACTACTGGTCTATTTCACCTGACCTTGATAGGAATCAAAACTCTTGTATCTATGTGTTATAAAGAATGAGCAGACAGCAAGAAAAAACTAAATGTTGCATGTTTAAAATCAGAGAATGTTCTTCTAGTCTGTGTTTTTAAAAGGTCAGTCTAAGAAAATGGCTATGAACAGTCAATAAGTAATTTTTTAAAGTTTGGATCTTTGGGAAAAATGAACATAAGTTTTCATCTCAGGCTATATATCCAAATATTTTTTCAGATAAATTAAGATCAACATCATTTTGAAAAATAGCCAAGATGCAGTTAGGGGCCTTAGATGCCACCCTTGAGTTTTCCTTATTCTCCAGGCAAGTGAGCATATATATTTGTTGTTGAACTGTACCCATAGTCTTGTGGACGGTCATACGCAGAAGACATGCTCACAGTGTTCAGCATGACAGCTTACGGTCCCCAACAAAGATGCTCATGTGCTCCTGTCATGGCGCCCTGCTTTGGTGACTGTGCACATATACGCAAGATGGCTGGGAGTAGCGGGTATTCTGACACCGTGGGCTAGAACACAGCTCACCAGCCTTTGGAGACTCTAATCCATGGCCTCAGCACAATGGAGATGACGGAAGTAGATGGCAGATATGTAGTGATCATGTCCCAAAGACAGATGATGGTCCACATGGATGTATCTAGTGATCTCACCCCCGAAACAGGCTGCTTTCTCCTCCTGCCCCTCCTGCGCTGTAACTAGGAGTGGTACGAGGGGCAGGCTGGGGCAGTGCCTTACCTAGACCTGAGAGTGCAGTTTAAACACTAGAAATTCAGTCTTCAAGGGTCTGGGTACTAGTGCAGAGTACCCAAATCAGTGAGTGGCAAAAAGCTAACAGCCCATGAGCTACAGGATAGGTACAGGTGTAAGCCAGCCCTGGGGCATTGGTATTCAGTTGGTAGAAAAAGAAGAGCCAGAGGACTGGGTTGTGTAGTTCAGAATGGGGGTAGTGGCCGCCAGTTGCCTCTTGAGAAGGTCACAGAAGGCTGTGAGCCAGATCCCCTAAACGGTAAAGCATCCCCTAAGTTCTAAGGACACTCTGAGCAGGACAAGCACCTACCCTAACTCTTCACCTCGGGTAAACTTGAGAGAACACACGTACTGCAGAGTAGAAGCAAGAGGTCAAGTACAGGGCAAGCAGGAGAACCGAACACATCTCCAGGAGCTAAAGGCGGGAGGCAGCGCAAGGCGGAGAGGAGCACTTTGGAGCTGAGCTGTCCACCACAAGCTCAGGACCTGTGGACAGTTCTCTTCATGTCAGGAGTGGCCAGCCTGGCTGAAGGGCAAGTTAGATGGATGGTGGAAACAGCAGCTTCCAGAAGGCAGGTTGCAGCCATGGCCAGAGTGAGTCTGCCTTTAACATGCAGCAGCAAAAATTCCTCCCTTCTAAGATTTCCTGTAGGTCATTATATCACCTGAAGGTCACAGACTGTCAGGAGGAAATGGAAATTTACAAACACCAAAAAAAAAAAAAAAATGATTGCTTCAAGAAAAAATTACAGTAGCAAGTATTATATGTTTCTGCTCTGCGAATGTCTGATTTAGACATGATACATATGCAAATTGTACTCTCCATGGACACTTAAGTAAAATAGTGTGATTATCATTAAGATGAGAATAATACTGAAATGCAATTTTCTAAAGCAAATATTGGCAATGAGTTTTAAATCTATCTCCTTTCTTCTGAATGCAAGAATGTTGAGATGTTAGTCAATTCATTAGCTGAAAAAAAGTGCATTTCTGATCAACTAAAACTTAATGAAATTATTACAGAACTATAACACAAATGGATATCTTACCTTCTGGCTATTTAATACAGCAATAACCTTTACAAGCTAATATTTATCATGCACATCAGATGAAATAGCCACAAACCTCATTATGCTATTGCCAGCATCAGTATGCTGCTGATAATTTGTGATTATAAATGTTTATGTCACTTTTGTAATTAAGGGGTCAGGATGACGTTAGCAGACAGTGTATGTATTCCCCCAAAGGAACAAAACTTCACAGTTCCATTAGAGAGCAATAAATGTATGCCTTTCTGAAATATTTGTATTCTGAGAAGCTTGCTGGGAAGTTTGCTCTTAAAAAAAATAGTGTGAAGAAATTTAACCCAAGCAGTCAGACTTTGTTGAATACAATCCATTCACCGTGAGTTTCGTTTGCTGGCTGCACACTTTTCATGGCAATATCTTCAGTGAGATTTAAGAAGACTCAGCCTCCTGCATTAATTTATCCTGGTGAAGGAAAAGAAGTCAATAAACTAACACTAGAGAAGATTAGATTTTCAGAAATTCTGGAAATTCAACACATTCTGACCTTTTTTATCTCTATAATACGTACACACCCACATGCATATTTATAATTTTGCATAAACGTGACCATCCCATGCATTCCAGGATTCTTTTTTAATGCAATGCTTTTTTTCTTTTTCTCTTTTTTTCCTCTTTCATTCCCTGTGTTCCCCTCCCAACTCACATTACTCACCCCCAAGGGAACCCTTATTATAAAACATATATTTCTTCATATTTTTTGCAGATATATATGCACTTATGCGTGCATGACAGAGAGAGATTTTTATCATTGTTTTATATAAATAGGATCATAATGTAAACACTTAAGCAATTTGCTCTTCTCAACATCTTGGCAGGAATCCCTCCACATCAACTATTAATAGTATAGCTATAATTTATTCTTTTTAATGGCTACATAATAGTCTATTTGTGAATCATAATAATTATATAACCGTTTCCCTATTATTAGATATTTGCTTTGTTTCAATTTTTTTGTTACTATGAAAAATGTTGCGGTAAATATCTTTGAGAATGTTGTATACTGGGATTTTAATTTTATGAGATAAATCTCTGGGGATGAGGTTATTGAGTTGAAAGGTATTTTTAGTTTTGATAAATTGCTTTCCTAAAGGGCTCTAACAATTGACATTTCCTTCAACAAGTTGTGAGAATGCAACTTGTCCTGACTTCCTGTCCATCCATGTTATACTTTTTTTTAAATCTTTGCCAATGTGTCTGGAGTAAAATGATACCTTATTAATATTTTATATTTCCTTATTTGCTAGTAAACCCAGGTTCCTTCCCATGCTTATTTGCTTTTTGGATTTGCTCATCTTGAACTTCATACTTACATCTTTTGCCCATTTTTCTGTTGGTCTATATTTTTGTAATCATTTGTGAGCACTCTTTGCATATTAAGCATATCAATATTTATTTGTCGTCTGTGTTGTAAACATAGCTTCTCAGGTCTATCATATGTCTTTTGACTTCCTTACCATATAAAGATTTTTATCTTTTTTTTAAGGGACAAATATACCTATCTTTTTTAGGACTTCTAAATTTTGACTACAACATTTATACCCTAGATTCTTCATGGACTTTCCCTAAATTTTCTTCCAACAGTAAATCTGTAAATCATCAGGAATTTATTTTTTTATGTGGTGACAATAGTGATCCAGTTAACAAACGTATATTACCTTCTACTCTTCACTTAGCATGGTGTCACTAAGCTAAAAAAGGAATCAAACCTCTTAGCATCTCCAAACACCTACCCCATGCAGACCGCCAGTGAAATGGCAAGAGGACCTCAAAACCTACGTCATGATCCCCCCACCCAGAAACTTCTGGTCCCACTATTGAAAAAAACACACGTAAAAATAGTAAGCAGTAAGAAATATAGAATTAGGTTTTATATTGGTTTTCCAAGAATGCTATAACAACACACTACGAACTGGGTGGCTTAAACAAGAGAAAATGTATTTCCTCACAGTTCTGGAGGCTAGAAGTCCAAGATCAAGATGTCACCAAGGTTGTTTTTCTCTGAGGCCTCTGTCCTTGGGTTGTAGATGGCCGTCTTCACCCTGTGTCTTCACGTGGCCTTTCATTCATGTGTGTCTGTCATCATCTCCTCTACTTAGAAGGACACCCCAATTACCTTATTTTAAGACCCTGTTCCCAAATACAGTCACATTCTGAAGTAGTGGGGGGTTAAGACTTCACCATGGGGACTTTGAGGGGACGCATCTCAGCCCTAACAGGTTGCAAATGGTCTGAACAACCAGCAAGTGCCACTGGTGTTCAATGAGGAGAGATCACTGGGTGGCCAGTGAAAGCTTCATGAAAGAGACAGTGAGATTTCAGTGAGGCCATGAAAATCTTTCCAATGAGAAGGTGAGAGTCAGCGAGGTTACAGCTTTAAGCATGGCATGTCAGGATTCCGATGAGGTCACTGTGCTGACCAGAGGAGCTAGCTCATTTGGGGGAAAAGTTGGAGATAAAATTGGAATTGCTGAGACTGTAAATAACCTGGATTCAGGAGAAGTTTAAGCTTGATAAAGAAGGAAAAAAGAGGCATCATCATAAATTTTTGAAAAATGACATTTTATAATTAAAGTGCTATTTAAGGAAGGAAAATCTGGTTTTCATTTGTGAGATAAAACGTGGAAACCAGATTAAGACTCTGCCACAATAATTATATGAGTTCTTTTGGCACAGACGGGTGGCAGTGGTAGATGAGAAGAAATGGTGGATGAATATTAGACATTTTGAATAATGTGTCAAAAACATCAACAAGTCAGGCGCGGTGGCTCACACCTGTAATCCTAGCACTCTGGGAGGCCGAGGCGGGTGGATCCCTCAAGGTCAGGAGTGCGAAAGCAGCCTGAGCAAGAGCGAGACCTCATCTCTACTATAAATAGAAAGAAATTAATTGGACAACTAAAAATACATAGAAAAAATTAGCCAGGCATGGTGGTGCATGCCTGTAGTCCCAGCTACTCGGGAGGCTGAGGCAGAAGAATTGCTTGAGCCCAGGAGTTTGAGGTTGCTGTGAGCTGGGCTGATGCCACAGCACTCTAGCCCAGGCAACACAGTGAGACTCTGTCTCAAGAAAAATAAAAAAAATAAATAAAATAAAATAAAATGATAAAACTATGCAAGAACCAACAGGAGCTCTTAGGAGAGACGTTAAGAGAAGGAAAAAATAAAAGATTGCTCTTAGTGCTGGTGGTAAGATTCAGGCTTTCCCATCATTCCTTGTGCCTGTGACAGTGAAACACAGGATCCAGAAATGGATATTTGGACTCCTTACACCTCTTTTGTCTCTTCCTCGGGAGAAGCAAGAGAGAGAAAATGGGAGATGAACCTGCAGGGATTGGTTGCAAAGTGCCTTTCCTTTTGTCTATTACTAATCTCTATTAACAAAGTCTCATTAATAAATATCTTATTTTCTTTTCTTTCATTCAAAAGAGGACAATAATGCATGACTGTTGAGGCTTTCTCTGATTAGCATTATTTCATGCATTGCACCTCTTGAGGAAATACTCCCAACTAGCTAATTTCCTTTGTCATCCAGTGGTTTCCCGTATATTGTGACATGAACGAGCTTGATAATGTTCGAATATGGATGCTGTTGCGATAAATACGTTCACCTGGTGGGCTGATCATGGGACATACACCTTGAGTCTTCCGTGCTGGCTGAGACTGATTTCCACTGCCAGTCACAATCGTTTACCTACAGTAGGTATAAATAGTCATTGATCTGATTAGATTTGACTCGATGTGATTAGTGTGGTTTGGGACAATTCAGTTTCTCTGTGTATTTCTATATCTGGAGATTAGGAATCATCCCTGCCCCTTTATTGTATGCAATCATGATCTATTACTGCTTTTAAAGTCTTGCTAAGAAGTAGATGCTCAGGTATCTGTTGAATGCAGCCGCTCTCTGATAAGCCCCCACACCCAGCTCCCACCCTCACTCTGATGTATGTGTCAGTCAGACATTCTTGCACAAATGCAGTCAGGATTGGGTGGTCAAGAATCATGAAAAAAATAGAAATATTTAGTGAGAGATCTGTTAGCTCTGCAGATAAAAGCCACGTGTCATGAACACCAACAACCAAGCATGCAGATCACCAAAGCTCAGTGTCGCTCCAGCTTTGAGAACTTGGCTATATTGACAGAAAGAGCAGGAAAAGATGACAAAATTTATTCTTAGTTACTATTTTAAAGTCAGATCTGAAGATTCTAATGGTTTGAGGTTCTAAATTTTGGTGAAAGGCTAGATTAGGCTTTTAGAAAAGAGTCAACCCTGCCAACGTGCAGTCTCTCCATTTGGACCACAGCACAGGAGGTGGCACTTTAAAATGAAGACCATGCAGTGTATGGGTGGATGGGCCACCATGAGAGTCTAGGGGCAGGAGCAGGGAAGGGAGAGATTGTATGAGCATTATAGTCATTTTAAAGTTTTTCTGGGAGCTTTCACTCCTCCCCTCATCTGTCCTCTGAACTGCTGTTCCCCACCTGCAATACCAGACTATGCATTCCTCTCCTTCCTCCTCTTGCCTTCCCCCACCTGTCAAGGTCCAAGACCACCAGAGGATGGGAGGAAAGTGCATGGTGGGGGCTGTAAGGGTTGGTCGGGGGAACAAAGGCATTTCCTTTCTCCCAGCTGTAGCCTCAGTTGCATGTAGATACTTTCTTATTTACCCCAGAAGGGAAGCATTGCTTGATAGTGGTCTTTGTCACTGAATTCTTATTTATGATCACCTTTCTTATAGGTAACCCTAAAGGAGAAGAATCAAAAATGTTGAGACCCCCAAGACGACCCCGGAAACCCAAAACATTAAATAACCCTGAAGACTCCACATACTATTACCTGCTGCATGTAAGTGGCTCACTCTTCCTGTAGGTGGTAGCCAGCGCATGCACCAAGCCTGTGTGAAACTGGCTGCGTTAGGCCTGCCACAGAGGAAGGCCTGGCAGAAAGAGATGCCACTTTGTCTCCTCTTCACTGCCCCTCCCCTGGCACTCTGTCCTCCTCTAGCCCTGCTTCCCCACGCCCAAGCCACTCCCATGGTCCTCCGAGCAACTTCTCTGCTGGTCCATTCATCTGAGTTGAGATGCAAGTATCAACCCAGAAAGAGAACTCAGCAGGAGCTCCCCAGAGAGGGGCCTTAATGCAAACAGATGGATTATGGTGAAAGTAAAGTAAGGAAGGGGAAAGGCAGACTTTTATTGAGCATCTTTTAAATTCCAGGCCTAGAGTGAGACATCTTCACATCCACTGTGACATCTAATCACAGAAGTAGCCCCTACCGTGGTACCCACATCTAACGAATCAGGATTCTGAGCCCAAGATAAGCACATCTAGCGGTCGGGCCATTAACTTTATTGAGGTCTCTGACCTACGGTTCGCAGTTTGAGAGCTCATCAGCGTCAGCCCTGCCAGCCCGCCATTCCTCTCCCGGTCCTGTTCCCAGCGGGGCTACCGTCATCTGCTTGTTTCCTACACCGAGAACCTGGGCGTCATCCTGGATCTCGCCTCCCTCTCATACCGGATGTCTAGTCTGTTGCTCTGAATTGTGCTTCTACCTGCAAAAGCTCACTCCAGTTCACGTCCCTCCTCTAATCTCACAGGAGCTATTTCAGACCATCATCATTTCTCTCTCTGGAATATTCCAGGCCCCACGTAAATGCATCAAATCTCATCCTTTCCAGCCTGCAACAGAAAATTTCTGTAAACCCTAAATTTGATGATGTTCCTCCCTGGATAGTCCCTATAATGGCCCAGCAACTCCTTCAGCATAAACTCCAGATTTCTCCCAAGGCCTTCCTCGCTGGACCCGGGACTGCCCTTCTCCGTGTGTCCTGGCTGGCCGCGTCCCCGCGCCAGCGGGCAGCGTTCTCTCGTCCTCCCAGGGCCTTCGCTGCCTCCGTTTGCAATACTTGTTCTCTCTTCCATTCCCGCTGCTACGGTGAGAGCGCAGCACTTCTCCACGCCCTGGAGAACCCAGAGAATGTGCCAAAACCCGGAGAATTAATTGGAAATACGTTTCCCACCTCCGAGTCAGCCGGTCTCTTCTAGTCCTTTCCCTGCTCCCCAGTGCCTTCTCTTCAGTTTCCACAGCAGCCTCCTCTCCCTCCTGGAGCTGCCCACGATTCAATCTTGCCTTCTCTTTCCCTCTCATTCCCTCTGGACAGTCCCATCAGCCACCATGGCCTCAGTTACTGCTAATTTCTGAGTCTTTGTCCCTGGCTTAGATCTCCCTTTAGCTCCAGACTCAAATATCAGACCGCCTGACGTTTGTTTTATGTAATCTACATGGATGTGCACAGGCACTGTATGTACACACACACAACCATGTATGTTGCACACAGCTCTGTTGAGATGTAAGTCACGTGCCATACCGTTCACCCACTTACAGGTACAACTAAATGGTTTTTAGTACAATCATGACCACAGTCAGTCTTACAAAATTTTCATCACTCCCCAAAATAACCCCGTACTCATTAGCAGTCACTCACCGTACCCTACCCACCTCTCACCAAGCTCTGGTGATCACCCATCTACTTTCTGTCTCTATAGATTTGTCTGTTCTGGCATTTCATATAAATAGACTCACACAATATATGTCTGTTAGCAAAAATCAACTAGTTTTATAAGCCATTGTCCTGCCTCCTTCTTTCTCATCTCCCATATCCAAAACTCTACCTTGTAAATACCTCTTGAATTTCTCTGTTTCCCTCACGCCCTGTGCTAATGCCATCTTCCAGGCCAGCGTTTCCTATCAGTATTTCTGCATCACTCCTCGTGCTCACCTCTTGGTCTCTCCTTTTCCCCTCCTCTAACTAGCACATCTTCCACACTGAAGCCAGAGTTGTGTTTCTAAAATGAACATCCGATCATGCGACCCAGCCCCCTGCCATCAATGGAAAACTTTCCACTTACTTCCCACTGCCCGAAGATACAAAGAAAGGCCTGTCAGAATCCGGCCCACAGCCTCCCTTTCCATCCTCAGTCCCTGATATTCATTCATCACTTCGAACTCCCCACTGTCGTCCTTCTGTCTCATAACTTTCTCTTTTTCAAAGTGTCATAGACATTTGTCCTTGGACATGCTGTTTCATCAGCCTCAAACGCACTTCCTCTTCGTCTTCTCATTCGTGACACAGACACCCTCAGCCTAGGTGTCCTTTTCTTCAGGAAGCCTTCCTGACACTCCCACACCCCAAGGGACCTCTCTGTATCCTCCCTCAGCAGCTCATACTTCCTAGCATGACACTGTATCATGCTAACGAGAAATTGCTGCGGCTTCCAGGTGGTCAAGGAGTTTGCCTGTTGCATTGAGCCCGACTAATAGGTATGCAGTGCATAGCAGCTGTATGAATGAGTGCAGTGAAATAAAAGAGCAAAATACCATTAAGAGTAAATTGAGAAAAGTCCAAAGTTCCAGAGACCTGCATTTGACAGTTACTTTATGAGGGGTACAGATTAAGAAAGGATATTGATTTTTTTTATACTGCTCAAAAAAAAAAAGAAGCAAATAATCGGACATTTGTTTATATAGTTAAATAGAATAGCAGAGACCAAGATTAGAAATTAGCAAACATTCCCCAGTAACCCTGAATTTAAGTAGTAAATGATGCTCAATGGCTTTTATTAAGCACAACTGAAATGACGGCTATAATGGTTTCAACAATAGATACTGTTCTGAATATGAGAAATCGTAAGACTTGAAATGAGGTGAAATGTTTATTACTGATGTGAGAATTATGGAGTAGATTCTGAGCCTCATGAACGCGCCCCTACCCCCAAGGAGCAGCGTACTTTGTCATTGCACTATTGTCTAAAAATGGACGCAGCCCGGCTAGCTCAGTCGGTAGAGCATGAGATTCTTAAAAATGGACACAAAGTATTTTAATGCATCCTAAGTTATTAGTGACTAAGATACTTTCTTGTAATTCTTTGAGTCTTGAAATCTGTGACTTCAGTGAAAAATAAAACACAGAAAACTAATATATTATTATAATTGAAAACACCCTCCCCAGGATTTGGGGTGTTAAAAATAAGTGAAATTTACAGCTGTAATGGGGACCCACTTCCTTGAACTACCAAAACACTTTCTGTAGTTTGAAATGGTTTTCATGAAAATCTTTCAAAAATATATTATACTGCACACTTCAAACCTTTTCTTGATGACGCAAGGTCACTGCAGGAAGGGAAAAAAGATGCTTGTACTTTATATTTTTAATTATTGTGGATACAGAGTAGTTGTACATATTTGTGGGGTACATATGGCATTTTGATACAAGCACACAAGGTGTAATGATCAAATCAGGGTAATCGGGGTATCCCTCACCTCAAGGCTTTATCATTTCTTTGTGTTAGGAACATTCCAGTTCCATTCTTTTAGTTATTTTGAAATATACAGTAAACCATTGCTAAGTTTTATTGCAGCACTATTCAAACTGTCTGTACTGTGTTCGGATCTGTGCTTACCAGAGAGGCTCCCCGACTCCATGTCTAAGGCAGCACCCCGTCTCCCTGTATCTTCCTGGCCTGCTTCCTCTTTCTTCAGAGCATTCATAAAAATTGCCTACTTGTCTCCTGACTCTCCCCTGTAGACTAAAAGCTCCATGAGGGCAGGGTCTTTGCTTGCTGTTGACAGCCAGGTACTTGGAACACCATGCTGCTCAATGTAGTCGCTAGAACACTATTCATTAAATAACAAACCAGCGGTGCTGAGCGGTGCAAAATCATTTCCCTCACACTTGGCCAACACAAACATCCACACTTCCAGTTGTTTTCCCTATTTTTTTAAATTTTGTTTCTCTTTGGATGTCACTGCTTACGATGCTCGATCTGGCTGCCTTAGCATCAGTACCGGCTCTGTCCTGTGACCTGATGCCTTTCATTTCCTGCATCTAGGAAATGTCGCTGCTCTTGTGCAGAATCAGAGCGAGCCGAGCCTCAGAACGTGACCAGCTGAGCATGCAGGCCCTGTGCTGCCGTAAGCAAAATGACTCAGGGCCAACGGTTTCCTCGAAAAATGAGTAATTGAACGCGGTCCTATCCGAGGTCCCTTCCAGTCTTGTTATTCTCTCCAGTACTTTTCCTGAACTAAGGCAGTAGCTGGTTTGGCCACTTCAGTCCTTGTCTTTTATTTCTGTGTTTTGGCTCCTTCTGTGACCTTGTGAAGATCTCTGAATAAAGTACTAGTGTGTTTCCAAAAGGACAGTAAGATTGTGTCCACCATGAGGTAGGGAATCCGAATTTTAAAGTTTTGGCATAAAACGTATTTATGTCAGGTGGGGTTGGGGGGAGTGATGTGCCTGATTAAGGAACAGATTCTTCCAAGTCCTCCGAGCTAAGACCTCTGTTCTTTGAAAGGCCTTTGAAAGAAACACCCTCACCAGAATCTCATGGAGGCATTTTCATCTTCTCTCTCTCTTTCTCTCTCGTTTACCCTAGTTCTACAGGAAACTGACATAGGGCACTCGCTTCTTCATTTTCCTTTCACATTTCAAGTTTTTCATTTATAATTTCCAAACAGTAATTGAAAACATTGTGCATGTTAGCAATAAATGCCCCCAATATAAAGCCTCATGTGATAAAATTCTTATTAAATCCTCCCCCTTGAGGAATGATGTACTTTTTTTCCCCACAGTGAAGGACGTGGTTTAATGTATCTTCGTTCCCTTTTAGCCCCCACTGCTAGGAAACTGAAAGACAAACATAAGACCCCATCTTAATACACCTGTTTCTTTTGCCTCCTTTGTTTCTCATTTACAACTTCTACTTTATTACTTTGGCCATAGAACTACTTCTATTATAAGCCATCTTAAATAATTTTTGGAAAAATGTATTATTGAATTATATTTCATTAAAATATTCTAGCACAGGCAAGAGTGAAACAAGCATGGACAGTATGTCCTTTTCTAGAAATTCCCGTAGCTAAGAACCAACTTACAGACACCACCGCCCAGAAGGATGTGCTGATCAAGTACAAAAAGGGGTTCTCACCAGCTTGAGATTCAAGAGCAGATATTGTTTGATTCTTAGTTGTATAAAGGGCATCTCTGTCACTCAACATAGAGCCATCATTGCAGCATGACTTTGGATTACAGACAATTGTTACCAAGGACAGAAGGGACTTGCTTTCAGGGGTAATGGATCAGGGAGGTAGGACTGTAGGAAACTACTAGTGATGTCATATTAAAACAGCAACAAGCACCACAACAAACACCACTCTGGCCCCAGGGGTCATTAACTGAACTGCTAGTGGCCACTGTACCTGTGTTGGTCACATAATTATATGCAAGCTCCCCTTAGCCTAGGGCATTAGATCAAGGATGTGAAATAAAAGGAAATGGGAAAGAGGACAGGAGTGTCACTGTTATCCTGTCCCTTCCATCTTTCTCTCCTGGATGGTCTCCTCCCAGACCTGCCACATGCAAGCACCCATTTCTGCCTCACCCACCCATTAACATCCAAGCCAGTAAGAATAGCAGAACTGTTAGACTCATCCCCATTTTAGAGTATTGCAAATGATAAGTCATGAGGAAAAAATGATTTTCTGTGTCTCTAAAAATAGTGGGGAAAACCCTCAATATTTACAAGCCATTATTAATTACCATTTTATTATCTTGCACTTTATGGTACCAGCCAACATGATAGCCGCGGTAGGGTTTGCACAATTATAATATCTTCAGCTGGTTCAAGGTGAGTGTCTTTCTCAGCCTGAAAGACATATATGCTCTCATAACATGTAAATATATGAGCTCAAATGTATGAAGGTAGCACACAAAGAAACACCTTACTTAATGCTACAATACTAAAGATGATATTGCTTTGTTTCTAAGCTAAAATGTAATACCATTTTGTTAGTGTTCAAGCTGAAGTATTGAATAAAATATATCTAATTATTTCCATACTTAAATATCTTAATTTGTGCCTGGATACATAAAGTTCTCAACAGTGCAAACATTGTGCAAATAAAATGTATGTATTGTCTACGCTGCTATGTTTATGCTACAAATGGGCTCCTGTAGGTTTAGGACGTCCCATTTCCATTCTTTTTATGGGCTGTCACCCCTGTCCTCCACATCCACCCATCTGCTTTGCCTGCACACAGGAATGACATGTAAGCAAGACACCAAAATAGCCTAATTAACCTGCTTAAATCACAGCTGCGCTTGTAATAGAGAAATGGGCTCCCAGAAATTTTACAGTTTGCTCCCATTTGTAGGCAAATACACCTTAGGTAACCTTGTCCATATTGGCCACTGTGTGGTAAGCACTTTCTTCATTTCAGTTCAGCCTTGGTCCAAATAATTAGAAATTTATGCTAACAAAATTTGAACGAATTTTATTTCTTTAAACTTAAAACATTGTATCTACTTGCTTATTTCTAACTTAACGTTTTAGGAATAAATGTATTTACGTATTAAGATTAGAGTAGTATATTGATTACATTATATTAAGATCATAATATTATATAGATCTTTTGAATTCTATTCTCTTTAGAAGTCAATCCAAGAAGAAAAACGAAGACCAAGGAAAGACAGGTAATTATTATTTCTAGATTTCAATAAGTCATCTTATTCAAACAAAAATGTAAATCCCTATGTTCAAATTATGATTAAAAATTACCTAATCTTATATGGCTAGAGTTGGAAAGTAAGGTGCTCTCAAAATGTATTATAAAGATGTGGTTTATATGTGATTTATAGGCTCTTGTCTATTGGAAGTATACTGAGCCTGCACAGTACATACAGTAAGAATGTTTTGAATGAAATGTACTGTCGCAGTGTAGAATTTGTTTTTCTTAGTCCATTAAATGGTTTTACTTGGGCAACTTGGGCATGCCCATATCCATGAACTTTCTTTCCCCAAGCTCCTTTTGGCTTTTTGTTCTTCAAAACGTGCCAAATCTTGCTTCTTATAATTTTTATGGGTTTGTTTGAAAAAGATAAGATTGGTGTCACTTGCAGGTTTGGCACACTTATATTCACATTATTCTTCTTTTTCTATTAATGTAATATTTCAGTCTATCAATATTTTACTATTTTAATATTATACCACTGTTTTAATCAATATCCATGTCAACTAATTTCCAGACAGTGCTAATAACAAGAGTTCTTCTGTTAAGTGTGAATGAACACAGAGTTGTAATTTATGAATCGGTGCCATTCTGAAAGTTCATCTATAAATTGGCATCTGTAACTTGAAAAACATGTTTTCCTGGAAGCACTGTTAACACCTGGTGGTTTCCAGATCTACCTGTTTTCCTCCTATGAGGTCCCATCACATACTGAGCACCACAGGAACCAGACTGGCCTAAGTAGATTCCAGAATTAAAGTGATTGAGGACACACCTTGAGTGCATGGCATGGGCAGATATTATAATCTAGTACAGATTAATTCCATAAAGACCAACAGGTAGAGGGAGGACAGCATGTTACCCATGAAGGAGGTAAGTTAAGATCATGAAATCTTGTGTGTATCAGTGTATCTGATGGCTGATAAAATTTGAAAATGCTGTGTGTTAGCACAAAAAAGCCAGATTTTCTGATAATGGCCCAAGAGTCAGTAGTGAAGTCTGATCTAGACTGGCCAAAATGAAACATCACAATTACTGGCTATTCTAGTAACTACTACTTTGGTGTCAAGTTACATGCGTTAGAACTGGGAAAACCTACTCCAGCAGCTAATGCTGTATTCAGGGTAAGAGACGAAGGCTTTTCTTTTTATTTATGGTATGTACTGTTTTTGCACATTTCAAGACTTCCCCAATTTTTATTGACATGTATGTGTTACTTCTAAATTTATAGTAAATACTTTTAAAGAAGAAAACAAGCACCCTGTAAGTTTCAGTAAGTAGAAAATCCGATTGATGCTATAGTGTGTTTATGTGTTCATTTACAGTCAGGGAAAATTATTAGATTTGGAAGATTTCTATTATAAGGAATTTTTGCCCAGTCGTTTTGGACCAAAGGATCGTAACCCTAGTTTAAGAGAACGAAGACCTCAGCGAGAACTCCAGAATCAATGTTTTAAGGCTAATGAAAGGTAATAAACTATACTTTAAAGTACAGCATTTTCAATTTTATGCTCACAATTCCATTTCTTAAGCAGTTTGATTTATGTGTGGACAAAGCATTCTGACTGACTTTTGCATCTTTTGTGTGATGTGTTGTTTACAAGTAAAATCATTAAGTATTATGGTAGAGGAATCAAGCATCTCAGCTTTCCTAGCAAAAACTCAGTTTATACCTGTTTTCTTGGTGTAATTATTAATAGCATCCCCTTTAAAAGGTACCTCAGTTTGGATGGTAAGTTATAGGGTCAAACTAATTATAAGCAATGTTCCATATCCAAAATCTACGTTCAAGCTCTAACCAATGTAATTTTAATCACTTATTGTTTCTTTATTATGCTGGTAATTTCTCAGAATCAGTGACATCAGACCCAAAATAACTTGGGAGAAAGATTCATGGAAAAATACATATTTTGGATTTGATTTCTCACCCCGCCACTGACTTTTTTACATTAATTACTTATTTTATACTTATTTACTACTTTGGGGATTTTGTTTTCTTTCCCCAAAAAAATCGTACAGTGTTGAGACCAAGGTACATAACCAGGTGGAGATACGGCGCAGGAGAAATGGGAGCAGCGGCCGGCAGCACGAAGCTATGTATCCAAAATCCTGGGGGTACATCTGTCATCCTAGAGCCCTCATACCCTTACTGTGTGACATGGTGGGGAAGAGAAGAGGCTTTAGAGTCAGGCAGTTTTAGATTTGTATCCTGACTCTGCCTCTTAGTAGTTGAGTGACCTTGCTCATGTGACCCAACCTCTTTGAGCCTTGCTCCACACCTGCAAAAAGACTTACTCATAACTGCCTCGCCGTGTTGTCGTGGAGATTAAATGAAATGATGGCATATGTAACAGTACACGTGGCAGAGGAGAGGTATCCTATAAATGGCAGCTATTATCACCTTTATTGGCTTTTGAAAATCCACTTGAACTATGATTTTTGCTCCTTGTCTTCAAAAGAAGATGTGCTCTTCCATCTTGGGGTCAAAAACTGTAACTTATGGCTGGGTGCGGTGGCTCACACCTGTAATCCCAGCACTCTGGGTGGCCCAGGCAGGAGAATTGCTTGAGCTCAGGAGTTGAAGACCAGCCTGAGCAACAGCAAGACCCCATCTCTAAAAAAAAAAATCAGCCGGGCATGGTGGCACATGCCTGTAGTCCCAGCTACTCGGGAAGCTGAGGCAGGAGGATCGCCTGAACCCAGGAGTTTGAGGTTGCTGTGAGCTAGGTTGATGCCACGGCACGCTAGCCTGGGAAAACAGAGTGAGACTCTGTCTCAAAAAAAAAAAAAGAAAGAAAGAAAAATCCTGTAACTTTTTGGAGCTTGGAGATGAACCACAGAGTTCTATACAGGAGAACACCAAATGCCAGAAAGATTAAGTGACTTGGCCAAGGTCAAACATTGAGTTAGTGAACTAAAATCCAAGATTTTTCACTTCCTGCCCAATTGCTTTGCATTGCCTCACCTGCTTCCCATTTTAGCAGCCCACTCTGCCCCTTCTCCAGTATATATTCCGCCCACCTACAGACGCATATATGCTATATACTGCCTGGTGTTTCAGTGATGTCTACAGATGCGTACTTAGTATCCCCTAGAATAAGAATGCTAGCAGCTAGCGCTGGTGGACTGCCTGCTCTGTGCTGAGCACCATGCTTTTGTCTCACGTAATCCTCATAGCAACTGTGTGAAGCAGTTATTGTTATGCCCCATTTTATGGATGAGGAAGCTGAGTCTATAATGTTTAGTGAATGTAAAGAGTCACCCAGACAATAAGTGATAGAGCCAGAATTTGAACACAGGCCTTTCTAAGTTCAGAGTCGGTGAACTTGACCATTACACAGCGTTGCCACCCTACGCAGAGCACCGTGCGGGCGTGTGAGGAAGGGGTGGGTGTGATGTGCATAAGATGTGGTCCTTACGCTCAAAGAGCTTGACGCTTGAGGGAAAGTGTATTGATACAACAAAGCTGAACAACATAGCTCCAAAAGGGGATTTTTCTAAACTAAGGAAGATTATAGAGACAAAACAGCCAAATGCAGTGAATGAACACTGATAGTTTCCAGGATTTAAAATAGAAAACAAAAAGACAGAAAAACAGCTCTAAAGAACATTTTGAGACAGTTGGAGAATGTCAGACTAAACTCTGTACTGGACGAGGTGACTGCACAAGGAGTGTCTTTGTGTTTGTGAACACCCCAAGAACCCAGGGGAGTGTGAGTCAGTCTGGGAGTCTGGGACAGCAGCAATGATGAATTGAGTGCCTCATGGACTTCTTTTAATTGACAAATAAAAAGTATATATCTTTATGGTGTAGAACATGATGTCTTAAATATGTATACATGTGGAATGGCTCAATCTAACTAATTAATGTATGAATGGCCTCACATACTTAACATTTTTGATGGTGAGAAGACTTAAAAAATCTACTCTCTTAGCAATCCTCAAGTACACTTTGTTATTAACTCTAGTCACCATGTTGTACAATAGATCTCTTGCATGTATTCCTCCTATTTTATTTTTTTATTTTTTGTAGAGACAGGGTCTCACTATATTGCCCCAGCTGATCTTGGACACCTGACCTCAAGCATGTTCTTGTGGATGTTGAAATGAATAAAAGCTAGTGGCAGGTAATCAGTGATTAAAGAATGGCATCAGACAGAAATAGGAGGCTGACATCTCCTTGTCCCCTCCTATGATGGGACCTAGTGGGGTCCCTCTTGGGCAATAGTAAGAGATGTGGGGTATTTAGGGCATAGCTGGGTTTTAATTATGGCAAAAAGATAAATGGAGGGCGGAAGAGGAAAACATTAGATGGAGCACCAGTGCCTTAGTTAAGGGATGGGAGAATCAGGAAAGCAGCATCAGCAGAAAAGAGGCAAAGGGATACACGGGGAAAGCATGAAAGATGAGCCCTATAGACCTGTGTTTGAGTCCTCCCTCCACTCCTTATGGGCTGTATCAATTGGAATCAGTCTGTTTCCTCATCTGTAGACAGAGGACAGGAGAAATCTAAGGCCTTGCAGTGCTGTTCTTAGAATCAGGGATAATGTGTGTGATGTACACGGCATGTGGTTGACACTTAATGTTCTTTTTTTTTTTTTTTTTTTCTGAGTCAGAGTCTCACTCTGTCACCCTGAGTAGAATAGTGCAGTGGCATAGTCATAGCTCACAGCAACCTCAAACTCCTGGGCTCAAGCGATCCTCCTGCCTCAGCCTCCCGAGTAGGTAGGACTACAGGCATGTGCCATCATGCCTGGCTAATTCTTCTATTTTTAGTAGAGACGGGGTCTCAATGTTGCTCAGGCTGGCCTTGAACTCCTGAGCTCAAGCAATCCTCCTGCCTCAGCCTTCCAGAGTGCTAGGATTACAGGCATGAGCCACCGTGCCCAGCCAATATTTAATGTTCATATAACAGAAGTCAGCTGAATGGGTATAAAAATTTAAGTCAGTAACTCAAAAGAAGATGATCTGCTCCATCAGTACCCACTGTGATGCCACTTGTACCCTTTCCTGTCAAGCATACACTGAGCTTGAAATGCCCTGAAAGACCTTGCCAAAGATTTTTTTCTTCTCTTAATTCCCTATTCAGAATGGACCAGAATAAAGGCATATTCCATTTACAGACCAAGTTCTACCCCTCTCCTGTCATCATTATTTGCATTCATTTGCATATGCCTTCAATGGCCTTGGCTTTCTCTCTCCCTCATGTATATTCAACTGGCAAACTCCAGTGCTGGGTAAAGCCAGCTTCCCACCCCATCTCTACCCACACCCACATAGCTGAACATGGCTAAAGAAAAGTACAATCTAATCTCACTTAAAATGTGTGGCCACACACCTTAGGCAGGCCCTTATAGTTATTTTGCAATAGTACATTTCCCTAAAAATCCATTATCCCACTTTCCCAGCCCACTCTTTCAGACTTCCTCTTCTCTCCTCAAACCCTCAAAATTTCCTCACTCTCAGCTGACAGTCTTTTTTATAACAGATCACAGACACATGCAAAGTCTGTGGACCTTCCTACCTCCTACTCGTGTACTTCCCTCAGGGTACTGTGGGTGGCCTTTCTGCGCTCCTAGCTAAGGCTAAACCTTCCCTTCGTGCACGAAATCTAAGTCCGTCCATCTACTCAAGAGCATTGTCTCACAGCTGTCCCCTCTCTCTTCTGCATCTTGAATGTTCATTCTCTTTACCAAATCATTTCTGGCAATCTGTGAACATGATGTAATCAGACCCATGTTATAAAATACCCTTGACCCAATCCCCCTTGAAGACCACCTATTTTTCTGCTCTTCAGCATAGCAAATGAATAACACATGAAGGAATTAAGATACTACCTCCTCCACGTCCTCTCTTCCTATTCGCTCTTGAGCCACTTCCCTCCAGTTTCCTCTCCCACCACTCCACTGATACTGCCCCGCCGAGGTCAACGATGACCTCCATGTTGCTGCATCCCATGATCTATGTTCAATCCTTGTCTCTCCCTATTAGCAGCATTTAACACTGATAGCCACTCATTTTTTCCTTAAACACTTTCCTTACTGGCCTACAGGACAGTCGATAAGTTGGTTAAGCCCAAAACCTTGGCAGCATTCTTGACTCCTTGTCTTTCACAGTCCACGTCCAAGTGCATCAGAGAGCTCTTTCAGTTCTACCTTCCAAGTATGACCAGATCCAGCCAGTTCCCACCTCCTCCTCCACAAGCCCAGTTTAAGTCCCTCTTAGTCTTGCTTGGACTATTACTGTACCTTCTAACGGGTCTCCCTACTTCCCCCAGCACCAGATCCTTTATGAGTCGCCAGTTCCTCCACACAGAACCCTTCAATGCTTCTCTCACTCAAAGTAAAATTCAAGTCCTTGCCATGATCCCAAAGCACTAAATTATCTGCCACACTATACCTCATCCCTCCTGCATTTCCCCCACTTTGCTTACTCCACTTACAGTGGCCTCCTGAGGTTCCTTCAACACTATGCATACACTCTAGTCTTGGGACCTTAGCGCTGGTTGGTCTGTCACCCTGGAATGACTGCCCTTCCCCAGGAGATCTGCATGGCTCACTCTCTTCCATTAAGTCTCTCCTCATAGGTCACCCTATCAGAGAGGCCTTTCCTGACCACGCTCTATGAAATAGCTTGTACACACACACGCACCATAACTTTTTCTCCATTGCCCTGCTTTGCTTTTCTGTATAGCACCGTCGTCACCTGGTGTTTTAAAGTTGTCTGTGGTCCTCTCCACGGTAGACAGTAAACTCCATGAAAACATGGACTTTTGCTCACCCATCACCTCTACTGGTGGCTGGTGCTTAGCGGTGCTCCACGAATGAATGAATGAATGAATGAATGAATGAATCTATGTAGCTGCATTTTAGAGAGCGCGTCGCTTCCCCAGGCATGCTGCAGAATTTAAAGGTAAATGGTGGCAGGGGTTCCGGGCAATGGGTTCAGAACTGTTGGCCCAGCAGCCTCACTGAAGATACGGAAACATTGAAAAATCAAGCAGGGCCACAGCCCCTGTGCTGCTAACAGAGCAGTTGGTCACATTCTGAGGACCGTTTTTAAAGAAACAGCTGAGCAGTTTTAAAATGCAAATGATGGGTGTCTGCTTAGGCACTTTGAGTTTTCCTGTTTGACCAAAGTGTGCTAAAAATTAAGGCGCTAAAATAATATGTTTATTGGTGGTGAGTTATTTCAATGCAAATGAAACTCAGCTCTCTGAACTGCACTTTCTGACGCTTTACTTAGCACTCATCCAGACACCAAGTCACCGGGTGCCACCAGCCCTCTGCTGCTCCGCGGCTGGGCGAATTCCAGCAGATCCGTTTGGCCATTACCCTGTCGTTTTGTGCCTTTCGCAAATGCCCGCGGCTGGTGGAACCTGTGGGGAAGAGGACCCGCCTGGCTCGAGGTGGCGGGATGCGCTGCGCGATGGCGCAGCTGACGCTCGGGCCCTGGGTCTCGCTCGCAGGTGCTGGGCGGCGGAGAGCCCCGAGGAGGAGGAGGAGGAGAGCAGGCCGGCCGCCAGCCCATACGACTACCGAAGACTGCTGCGCAAAACCTCCCAGCGCCGTCGCCTCCTGCAGCAGCTGTAGCGCAGCTACGGAGCGGCCCTCGCCGTCGGAAGGTACAGGGGCCAAAGCGGGCCCCCTCCGGAGCTGGCTCCCCGGGCACCGAAGCCGAGGCTGCGCCCGCCCCTCGAGTGCCCAGGCTAGCCTTGCGTGCTCCGAAAGAAGGGAGCCCAGAGCCCTCGGGAAACCTGGACGCCATCTCTCCGCTCTCCGCACCCTCCACTCCCGCCCGCCCACGGGTTGGAGCATCCCTGCCCTTGGTCCCCTAATGGATCGCTTTGTTCACATGTTTGCGACTCCTTCTGTAGACCCCACCGCGCCTGAGCCCCCGCCAGCTCCTCTCTAAGTTTGGGTGACTTCAAAGATTCCTTCTTTCTTGGCTTCCCCAGGCCCATGGGGCACTGGCAGGCGAGTTGGTCTTGGAGCACAAAGCCCGGGTTGGGTTGGGGAGAATTTTGAAGTTGAACTTCATCTCAAACTTGCGCTTCCCCTGCCCTTGGATACTACGGTTACTCAATAAAGGAATTGCCTTGGAAAGCCCGTGGTTTGCGTGGCTGACCTTCTGCCGCAGGGCTGTGCCCGGGGCCGCGCTCAGAGCCGGGCGTCGAGGGCCTTGTGTCTCCACCAGCAAACTACCCGCACCAGCCAGCCACCTCGAACAGAATCCAAGCTAAAACCCCGTACGTATCTGCGGCCTCCAGACTCCAAAGCCCAGAACATCAGACACGCACAGTGCGCACGCACACGTTGCCTTCCCAGACACACCTATAAAAATTCTGGTCCCCGCCACTAAGCTAGACTGTCAGATTTTTGGTCCTCCTCGTCTGCAAATTTGGGGCAATTTTAGCTGCTCCGAATTTGGGTGTATTTAAGATGGGGGAGCAGGGTAGTGGGTGGGGAGAGGTTTACATTCGTCAGTTGACTGCACCGGTTTAAACTCTTCTATGAACTGACACTGTCCGCGTCTACGCGGCCTGGAGAGGGTGAGGACAGGTGACTAGGTGGTTCCGTGGATGACTGAAGCGGGGAAAGAAGGGTTCTGGCTCGGACAGGGCTGATCCCTTCCGTGGGTGCCCTCAGCTCCCGCACCCACGGGCCAGAGGCGGAAGACTCCGGGGAAATACTGGAGAAGCGAGTGAGGGCGCGCGCTGCGGGCTCACAGCGTTCCCAGCGCCGCCCACCCAAGGGGCGTGACATCTCTCCGACTCAAAGAGCTGGCGCTGAAAGGTCGCCAAGGGTGACTCATGCTACCCCTTCATTTTACAAATGCTACCCGGCGGAGGGGAACCTCCAGCTGCGCTAGGGCGGAGCCCCAGTCCAGTGCGCTCTAGGCCTGGCTTTTCCCCCGGGTTAGCACCACGGCCTCTCGCGGGGCTGCGGCGGAAAGTGAGGAGTCACCCCCGGCTGGCTGTGCGGACCGACGGCGCGGCCAGGCCTGGCCCTGGCATCGGCGAAACAGGCGCAGCAGGGCACGATGGACGAGAGTGGGGGGACAAGAGAGTCTAACCCCAGGTGGCCCGGCCCCTCCCCCTCCCCCCTCCGCCCACCTCCAGGAGGCCTTGAGGGAGGGGACAGCCGGGCTGCCGGGCCCTCGCTTCAATCCAGGCTTCCCGGGTGGCACCGGCAGACCAGAGCCCTGGCAGGCCTGTCCTTCCGTTGCTGGATGGGGAGGCAACAGACACCCTCCTTAAACTCTCCCCCACTTACTTTCTTTAAATGAGACTAGAAAAGAGAATGGCAAACGCTTAAGAAACGTTTGCAATATTATTGTTTTCTTTTTTCTTTTGTATTTCTTTTTCTCTCCATTTACTTTCTCTTTCTTTCCATCTCTCCTTTATGTGTCCTTCCACAGTTAAGCCCTGGAAAGACACAGGGAAAACTTCACCAGACACTCTTCTTTGGGCGAGCCTGCGGCTGATCTCTGGGTAAACCACCGACTAGAGACAGCTCCCCCAAGGAAGCCGTCCCTGAGCGGCTGTGCCCGGAGCGTTCGGTCTCTCCCCCTTTATTCGAGGAAAAGCTTTCGAAAGCTTTCCCCAGCATAGCCAGCCTCCCTTTCCCATTCGGTGGCTGCCTCCTTTGTGAACTAATGACTGTAATTATTACCTCCCAGAGCTCTTTTGTTATCTCCAACTCAGAGGCCCAGAGAGGGGGGAAAGGGCTCTTTGGCGAAATGAAAGTCATTATAAAGCAAATTGCCGTCTAGGGAGGGCCTGCGTTAAGGGAAGACAAATCAGATCCCGTCTGCATCTGAAGCAGGGTGCGTTTAAATAAAAAATGTAAATACCACCATTAGATTCAAAGTACCCCAGAGCTGCGGGATTTAATGGAGTTTAAACAATAGCATTTGAAGTCATTGCCTTAGCAAAAAAAAAAAAATCTGTTAAATTCAGCTGTCGCGATTTCTACCTTCCTCTTATTTTAATTCGTTTCTTCCTTGGGGATTTTGTGTGTATTTTAAAGGCTTGTCCCGCAGCCGGAGCCAGACTTCAAACAATACACCCATCCCTGCAAAGGCTTGTTTTTAAGAACCTTTATGTTTTCGACACTCATCCATAGTAGGAAAGTTCTGCAACCTCAGCCGGAGGTTTGAAGCAAAACCTTTGCAGATTTGGTGTGGATTTAAACAAAGAGCCTGTCTCTGCGCGGCTGGAGCGAGCGCGGCGGAGCTGCCCTAGCCACGGTGCAGATGGCAAACCGAGTAGCCTTTGCGTTCCTGGACTTGTTACCTTTGTCAACTGGAGCGTCAGAGTCGGGAGGGCAAAGAAGAGGGGCCGAGCTGAGGCCTGGACTCGTGACCGCCGCGCTCGGCAGCCTGGCCCGGGCTGCTCCAAGCAGCCGGCTCAGCGCCCGCCTTCGGCAAGACCCCACCCGCGTCCTCCCCGGCTCCCACCCGCGGTGCCGGGGCCGTAGTGTGCGTCTCACGACTCCTTAGGGATCCCCCGGACTCGGGCATGTGAGACGAAGACAACGCTTTGTGGAGAGAATTGACCAGTTGTGCCCGGGGACACAGGACGTGGCCACGCGTCCACCCTGAGCCCCACGACGCCCCACCTAAGCCAAGGTGGAGGAGTGGTGGCCTGGGTTGAGGACACACGGTCTCTGCTTCGGCAGCAGCTTTGGTGACTGGTTCGGAAGGTCAGAGGGAGAAGGGCTGTGGACACAATGGAAGTAGCAGGCGCTCCGGAACGCGCGCGCAGCTCTTTGCCGCCAGGGTCATCCTCTGCCTGTCGCAGCGAGCCCCGGGAGCGGCCAGGTGTGCTTGGAGTTGACCTCGACAGCCAGGAGAAAGCCACGCGAGTTCAATGCACCCCGCTAACAGCTCTTTAGATAGAGGAAATCATCAGAAAGATTCCGACTTTCTCGCCTTTTCTTTATTAGAAAAGGAGGAACCCTTCCCCACCAGGCCTTAGAGATGCCGACCTCCGGCTCCCCGGCCCACCCCTCCACCGTGAAGATTCTTAGGGGGAGGTGTCATTGGTTTGAGGCCCCCTGAAACGAGGGCCCAGCAGGCGATGCCTTCTCTCCTACAGATTTGGAAAGCCGAGATTGCTTAGTTGGAAAGCTTGTGCACCCCCGCGCACACGCGGATTCCCGTCACACGTAAGCAGCGGGCCCTTCCACGCCTCCGCCGGCCAAGGTCACCAAATGACCTGATCGCATCCCCCCCAACCCCCATCAGCCGTCAATCCTGCTGGCTCTGGCCTCGCTCCCCGACTCCCTTCCAAGAAGTTTCCATCGTTTTATTTTTTTTCTGCAGCCCGAGGTCCTCGGTGATAGACTCCAGCATGGATTTTAATTGCCTCAATCAGCGGTCTTTCTCCCCAGCCGCCAGTCAGAACCTGGACGGCTGTCGCTCGATCTAGCCCTCGGCTGCGCGGCGAGGGTGCGCCCCCGGGACGGCGCGGTTCAGCGGGCAGGCACGAGGGCAGCAGCCGGCAGGCGCCCTTCCCCCACCGTCCCCTCCCCAACCTCGTGAAAGGCCCCCGATTCCCGCCTGGTGGCCGGAGCTTTCCAGGTCGCAGCGACCTCAGCCCCCGCTCGGAGGAAGGAGGGGAGCGAACTGCGCTTCCTTTCCCGCAGCCGGAGCCAGACTTCAAACAATACACCCATCCCTGCAAACGTGAAACTCGTCTCGGCCACCCTTCCCGCCTCGCCGCGGTCACCCCAGTCTGCCCCTCGCTGAGGCCGGCGCGCGGCCGGCAGCGGCAGCACCCTGGACAGCGCGCCCGGGAGGACCCGGACCGCAGACACTTCCCGCCTCCGGCTGCCCGGGGACGCGCCTGCACGCCTCCCGCCCCCCCGCTGTGACTCCAGCTTGCGCACGGTCTGCCTGGCGCCTCACGACTCAGCTCCCTCCCTCCCGCAGTGTTTCCCTCCGCTGCCCCCTCCTCCACCACGCTGGACTCGGTGTCCCCACAACCTCTCTGGCGCTCTGCGCTTTCCTGCCTCCGAGCTGTGAGGACCCTCCTGGCCCCTTCCCTATTTAAACTCCGCGGCTTCCAGACCGTTGCCACGTCCCTAAACCCTAACTCCGACACACACGCGCGCACACGCTGGCACCCACGTTTTCTGTCCCTGTGTGACACCCACCCTCGCCGCGCGGCCCCGCAGGTCCCCGCGCGGTGCCCTCCTCCCGCCACACACAGGCACGCGCGCGCAGGGCCGAGCCGGAGGCAGCTCGCCCGCAGCTCCGCACTCGGCGGCGACCTGCTCCAGTCTCGCAGCGCCGATGGCATCCCCCGGCTCCGGCTTTTGGTCCTTCGGGTCTGAAGATGGCTCCGGAGACCCCGAGAATCCCGGCACAGGTAAGAGAACGGGGATCTGCAGCACTGGAGTTTTGCGGGCGGACTGGGGTTTGCGGGGCCACCGGGAAGATGAAGGTTTTTGCACCTGCAGCAGGAAACTTCTTCTTCGGGCGCTTCGCCCTGCTTTCAGGGTAAGTCCTTGACGGCCCCAGAGCCCAAGACCTCGACAGCCCCTTGTCCCCTGGGAAGGCCCCCAAAGAATCTCGGCCCCTTCCGCGGAAGGCTGGGGGAGCCCCCCAAAGATAGCGACGTCTCCAGGACCGATTCCGTGGGCCTGGGGCGCTGCTACCACCTTGCTACCTGGACCTTGGGGAGGGACGGAGGGGCCGTGGAGGCAGGAAAAATGGGGACGGGGAGAGAACCGGTGGTGTAGAGGGGCAGCCTGCGGGGAAATGGACAGAAGCCGCGGCGTCTGGGAAACTCACCCAAGCGAGGCAGGGAGGGGACTTTGCCGGGACCGATGGGCACCTGCAAGGCGAGCGCTGAGGGCGCGGTGTAGGCTTCCCCAGGGGGACAATGAGCGAAGTGGGTGCCGGGCTCCCTGCCTTGCGCACCTGCGGCTGCACCGGGCCCCAGGCGGCCACGCGGGAGGACCCTGTCTGGGACCCTGGGCCTGTTGACATTCACACAGAACGAAATTTCACACGCCCCCGTCTGCTGTTCTCTTTCTGCCTCGCCGTCCGCCCGCCTGTCTCTCCTTGCAGCCAGAGCCTGGTGCCAAGTGGCTCAGAAGTTCACGGGCGGCATCGGAAACAAGCTGTGCGGTGAGTGTCGGCGCCCAGGGCCGCGGGACGGGCAAGGTCGGGCGCTCGCGGCCCGTGGGGTCTACGCCGCCTTCTCCCCTGCGCACCCCGGACCAGCGGAGTCGGGGTCCCCTGGCCGCGGATGGGCGAGGGCGAGGGCGCCGGGCCTGGCGGGTGGCTGACCGAGGCCCGGATCCCTGTCCCTGCGCAGCTCTGCTCTACGGGGACGCCGAGAAACCGGCGGAGAGCGGTGGGAACGGGCCCCCGCGGGCGGTCGCCCGGAAGGCCGGCTGCGCTTGCAACCAGAAGCCCTGCAGCTGCCCCAAGGCGGACATCAACTACGCGTTTCTGCACGCGACAGGTAAGGGGGTAAGGGCGCCTCGGGGGCCCGGGCGCTCCTGCCCTCTCTCTGCCGGCCCAACGTGGCCCGGAGGGACGGGCCGCCGGGAGCCCGGCGAGGCTTCGAAGTGGCGGGAGGATGCGGGCCCTGCGACAGGCTCCAGATGACAGCGAGAAACGCTGGGCGCGCCCGCTGGATCCGAGCCCCCAGCCTGGCGTCTACGCCCCATGAGGGCTCTGGTGCCGCTGCGCTGTCCCCCGGCGCGGCCCTGCCGGTGGCGGTGACAGAGGCGTTCGCTCGCTTCGGCTCGATGTCCGCTTCCCTGGGCCGCTGGGGCCTTGGGTGCGTTTGGTTTCTGTACCGGGCCGGGGAATTCGGAATTGCAGAAATCTTTTAGGTCTTTAGATTAGATCTCAAGAGTGATATGTAGCTATCATTTCACAGGAGACCGATCCCATTCACGGGAGACCCAGCCCCCCCTCCGCGCCAAGTTTTATCCCCGTGCGCTTTGCACATCCCGTTTCCCAAACCTGCACACATGCGCACACTCACACACACATGCACACACACACACACACACGCACACAGGCATTGTGGAAACAGCGGCCTTCGTAACAAGCCACAGATCCTAACGTTGCCCGTCGCGTTTTGGCTGGTCCGCCAGAGGCATCCTCAAACGTTTCTGATGATTTACTGAGAGAGAACATTTAGGAAATAATGAAATGCTGTGAAATAGATAAATGGACTCTCTCACACTCTCTTCAAAAAAAGAAAGCAAACAATAAGTAACAGATTGAAATGCAAGAATTAATTTGGAGAGGAGAAATTGTAATTTCTCTCATTCATTCTCTTCGGCTTTGGAAAATGCCACCCCTTTAAAGAAAATGATTTGCGTTTCCAAAAGCTTTTTTGTAAACATGAAATTTCTCAGTTCAAAGAGAAATTGCCGATCAAGACCTTGCCTGAATATTTTCCTAGTAGAATTAAAATGTGCCATTTTAATTCCATTCTTCAGACCTGCTGCCTGCCTGTGATGGAGAAAGGCCCACTTTGGCGTTCCTGCAAGAGGTTATGGACATTTTGCTTCAGTATGTGGTGAAAAGCTTCGATAGATCCACCAAAGTGATTGATTTCCATTATCCTAATGAGCTGCTTCAAGAATATAATTGGGAATTGGCAGATCAGCCACAAAATTTGGAGGAAATTTTGATGCATTGCCAAACAACTCTAAAGTATGCAATTAAAACAGGTATCGTCCAATCAGAGAGAATAAAGCTCATTTTTCTTTTACAATTTTTTTCTATAAAAATGTTTTGTTTTATGGAGTTACTGGTATTTTCAAAATTGCAGTTATTTTCATCATTTTAAAAAATAGTCATTATTAGAATGCATCCAATCAAAAGTACCTTCCACTATTGTTAATGCTTCTGAAGTTGGTAATATCGGAAACAGTATCTAAGCATAAGTGATCAGATCTTGCATTATTGCAAGTATTTGGTCATGGAGATTTAACCACTTGTGTCGAAGCAACCATTTGTCAGCAGAGGCCAGTAGAAGCAACCCAAAATGGAGAAAGAAAAGGAATATGGAAATTAAAGCTCAAAAGACATGATCCAAACAAAAGCCCAAATACCAGTGTCCTGCTGGTAGTTTCTTTGGCATAGAACTGATCAGAAACTGGGCTAACCATTCTATGTAATGATTGAGCCAGAGAGGTGATGTTTTGGCATTGTCTCAAATGGCCAAGACTTCAGATTTGAATTCCAGGTTTTCTCCTATTTTTAAAGAAATGTGCACACATAGATAAAAGAATACAATATAGACTAGCAGTTTAGCCATGTTATATAAGGATGTGTGTCCTTCACAGCTACTGTGTGTGTAAGATAAAGAAAGAAGGAGGGAGGAGTGAATCAGAAATCCTTAGGGGTAAATTTTTTCTCATGTTTTCTATTTTGTGGTCTATTGGTTTTTCATAGTATTCTTTATATTCTATCCATTTTATAGCTCCAGGTGTAATATTTACTTGGGTGCACTCCAAGCTTCGTTTTATCTGCACCAAGTTAGCTATTCATCTGCCAGGCCATGATTACCCTTCCTTTCTACATGGTCTCTAATCATCCTGACGCATGATAGCATGGCACTTCATTAAAGCAATAAAAATAAATATGAATGAATTTCTGGGGGCAGAGAGGAGAGACTTTGTGAGTCTAAATTGATTAGTAGCCTTAAAAAGGCTTGCTAAGTAAAAAATGTAAAATATGGCTATTTACCATAGGAATGTCATCTTTTTATATTGCAAATTTTTGTTGGTAAATTATCAGTATTATTCTAATGGACTTTTAGCTTTTTTTTCCCACATTCTTTATACCAACAGAGAGGAAAGGTATGCATAGAAGAAAAGAAGCCTTGGAAAATTGATTTATTAAATTATTAGCATACACTTTTGTGAAACTATAGACTTAGAACTGGATGCATAGGGAAAGGAATTTAACTTGTCGATTTCTATCTAAGTGACTCTGTGGTGTACAACTTTTGAAGGCTCATTAGATATCACCTGCAATTAATTTGGTGAGAACCCACATGATATTTATAGTAGGCATTAAAAAATGTACCCACCCAGCTTCTCATGTATGTCAGTGCAAACCTGAGCGAAGCTTTTAATTCCTTTTTCTTTGATCCATTCCCCTGGCCTAATATTTACATAAGTTAATAGTAAATTGCTACCTATTATTTTTATTGCTACCAAACCAAAAAGAATCTATGAAAATGTTCTGCATCTTCACCCTTGAAAGCTAGCTGTGTTTGAAATGCAATTTAAAGAGTTAAGATAATGGGAATTGTGAGTCGATGAAAGTAATAATTTTGTCTTCCAGTGTTCCATTTAATATCAGAAAAAGATGAGCCAATTCAATACTTAGATTTTGCCATAATGCTTGTGCAACTATTGGTCAACTGTTGCTCTAATGCATTTTATTTAAAATTCCAATAAAATATGATGGATTCAGTTGGATTTCTAAGCAATGTGTATCAATACTGATTCAATATCTCAATATTATTCATAAGATATTTAGTCTGCTGCCCTTCTCCCCCCAAAGAGCATTTCAAAAAATTAACGGCAGTCATCTTCTCTCCTCAACTGGCAAGTTTATGGATTTTCATGCTGTAACTGTCAAACTTGTCATCTAGTAGTATTTAGGATCTGTCAGAGTAGTTACCATCCTGCTGCCATTAGACATTGTAATACTCCTGGAGAGATTATTTTGTAAAAATGCATGTTATCCCCTGGTTTCTACTGTAAGACCTTAACCTGATTTCTACTTGGGCTCCAAGCTTAGAGGCGAGTGAGGGCCAGTGTGGAAATACTTTAAAATGAAGTCTTTATGGATTATTAAAATTGCCTTTGTAAGAAATACTGGAATACAAAACTGCAGGGAAGGACAAAATTCTGGGACATTTAGCATTTGTGGAAGTCGTTAGATTTGGTGGTGGTGGCTGGGGGAGACAGGAAGGGTTAATGTAGTCTAGAATCTTTAACCCAATCATCAGACAAAGGGAATTGAAGCGTACATGAATGAGTCCACCCCAGTGCCAGTATATAAAGGGCAGTTTAGATTGACTTTTTGTCCCTCCGGAAACTGGTTGTGAGCTTCGGGTCCCAGTCGCCTGAGGTTCCAGAGTCTGAGCTTCCTCCGCGGCTCATTTGCTAATCTGTGGGGAACATTGCAGTGTCTGGAGTGGCAGGAATCTCATGTCTGCAATGCTCTGTCTTCCTGGCTGCTGCTTGGGCTGTGTGTGGCCAGCAGCGTGGCAAGCCACCACCGGTGCTCCCATCACAGGGCCCCGCCTGCAGCGACAGCAGTCGGGTGCTGGGGGCTGTGGGGACAGCTGACAGGTACTCACACTCTCTCTCAGAGAGCCCTGCCTGGATTCATTGCCGGGCAGCCCTGGAAGGCAGCCTGTAGGGGCCACAGGACTAGAGTAATTACAACCGGGGGAATATTTCTACCAGACATCAAGGGAGCCTGTTGTCCTGCCCTGTCAAACTAGCTCCCTCCATACTTTCACATAATCATGAATGAAAAGTGAGCGAATGAATGAAAATTTCCAGGCAGGAGAGATGCGGGTGAAATGGCTGACCAAGGGCAACAGCATGTCTAGAGAAAGGGCCACCCAGCAGTGGAAGCATCACACTGCTTTCCCAGTTTCCTACTAGTAGTGATTGGGGCGGACTGGCCTTCTGATGTCCAGGGCCACAGCATGTCCCTTGGAGTCTCGACTTTCTGCCGAGGTTTCCATGCTGACCTTTCCCTAGTGTTAAATACTGAGTGCTAATGGACATGAGATTTACCCAGAAAATTCCTATAAATTGGGAGAGTAGATTAATGGATAAATTTGCTAATCCTTATTCATTTGCTAATCCTCACTTTGAAAAAAAAAGGCTTAGGGAAAGAGAAATGAAGGCACATCAGGGGGAAGAAGACGTGATTTCAGCTGTGATTTCGGCTGCTGGCATAATGAAATGGGGAGTCAATGAGGCAGAGAGGAGGGGAGGGTTGTCCCAGACGTCAGCGGCAGCAAAGAAGGCCTTTTCACCTTTCATGGATGGGTGGACTGAGCGGGGTTAGGCTCAGTGGGTCTGGATAAGAGCAAAAAGGTAGAAGGGTACTGTGGGAGGCCATGAGGAGGTAAAATCATGCTGGAGACAAGTCGCAGTCCCTCTAGAATGTGCTGTTTCCCAGCCCCTATCTGCTCCCAGTGTCTAACTCTCTGGCCACATGCCCGAGGCTGATAAGAGAGCTCTCCAGTCCCGGGAGATAAGCTGTGTGTTCCCTTTGTCCCTGCTTCCCCCATTGCCTGCCTTTATCTTGTTTTGCTAGTGCTGGCCATGAGACTATCACATCCCTAGGCATCAGACAGGTGTCCAGTAAGTGGCAGATACCTTTTTATCAGATGCTATTTCCATAATTGTTAATCTGCCACAATTTTTGCTGCTCTGCTAATCACGGGACTTATCGATAGGCTTTTATGGGATGAGAGGAGGAAACAAAATGCTAATGAGATATTTTGAATCACGTTTTAAGTAATAGCCTCAGGAGAATGTGGATGTCGATGCATTTAGAGAGTTTTAGAGAAATCCAGAAGTTAATTAGATAAGCCTTGCTAATGGACTGATCAGTCCTTTGAATATCTCTTCATGTGTCTTGTTGACAAGACAGCGGTGTTGACTGTATTCGGCTTTATTTTAAATTATAACTATGAGGGAGCTCTGTTGTTTATAATCAAATATTCGGCAGAAAAGAATTACATGAATTAGTTTTGTCCACGCCATCGTTAGACAACCATCACCTTTTGAATCCAGGGCAAATCACTCAGCGGAGTGTCCTATTTTCTCATTTTTGCCTTGTCTTTTGTAATCATCAGCCATTTGTCACTGATATTATTATGAATGTTGGCATGCCTGGCGGATGTCACGGTATGACTGATTCTCAGAACAGCTACAACAAAAAAGGATTTTTAGCAGCGTGAGTGCAAACAAGAAGTAACCTGTCTTTGAATTGCTTTGGGTTGCCAGGAGCATTTTAGTTTACAAAAATATTGAAAGAATGTAGAAGATAAACTATTGTCCAAATTGCAAAACACAATTGTAATTTTTTATAGGGTAGGTTTAAAGGAAGATTTTTAGAGTGCGTTTCTCAAAACCCAGAGGTGTCTCTGTGGTTACAGGAAATGCTTTTTGGGGTGTGTATACGTGCGTGTGCTTGTACGTTCACACATGCGTGTGAATGTTGGCTTTCTGAATATGAATTTCCTGTTGCTGAAGGATCTTCCAAGATTCTTTAGCTACAGAAATCACGTGTTTGAGAGGCATTTGTTTTCACTGGAGGCAATCCTGATTCTGGTATTCCATGTTATTCAGGGCATCCCAGATATTTCAATCAACTTTCCACGGGATTAGACATGGTTGGATTAGCGGCAGACTGGCTGACATCAACAGCAAACACTAACATGTAAGTAGAAATGTATTTTTGTGTAATCCAGGATACTTATTAGTGAGATTCTATAGTCTTTACCTCTGATGTGAAAATATTTTTGTTAAGTAGCCCCTAAAATAGTGGTATGAATTTCAGAAGTATACAAGTGTTCATTCGAACTTAATAGAAAATAGTCCTGATACATTTTTCATCCAGTCAAACTATACAAAAATTTTAAAACGCAAACAGGACTTTTTTGGCATTTTGAGTTTATAATTATGTATAATGTGAAAGAGAAATGGGACCAGATGTTGTCTTTTAAATAAGTGTTACTCTGCAATGTTCCTTATTTATTCCCTGTGCTAAACCACTCATGTGCATTATGTCAATGACTGAAGCTCTTGATTTTAGGAATCTAGAAAAATGAGCAAACCTTTAGGAAGATCTTTTTGAAATCATTTTCTCTCTGCTTAATGTTATAATCATAACATTTGTGAATGTGCGGTTTGGAAAAGGAAATAATTGTATAGCTATCGTAATGGTGAGTTAATTCTTTGAGTTCCATACATAAAATGTGGCCATTACTACATTTCAGGTTCACCTATGAAATTGCTCCAGTATTTGTGCTTTTGGAATATGTCACGCTAAAGAAAATGAGAGAAATCATTGGCTGGCCGGGGGGCTCTGGCGATGGGATATTTTCTCCTGGTACATGATATTTCAATCTTTCTTTGTGTGTTTTCTTCTGCTATGCAATGCCTTGTTATGAAGCTAGGAAGGATTAAATATCTAACCCTTATTTCTGCTTAGGTTAAATAGATTGCATTCATCAAAAGAATGAACATGATTAAGTGCACATGACCATTGGACATGCCTCCAAGCTAGCTGTGCCATGCTGCTAGAATGTGACTTATTGTGTTCAAAAAGAGCATAATCAGAGATAGTGCTTACCCAGTCCTTCTACTGTAATCCTACAGGCAGGATGTATGGATTATATGGGACAGAAGAATAAAGATTCCTAATAAGGGAATTCACTCTCTGATGCTCCTTCTAGAATTAGTGAAAGGAAAAGGGTTGACTCATTTCATAAGTCATTTGCTGTTTGAGGGCACATAACAAGGCAGATCTACTCAATAGAGCCTATGCACCACTCCATTCTCTGAAATAACAGGCAGGGAGGCAGATTTACACTAATTTCAAGGAGGGCAGAGTGCTTTTTTAGCTCTAAGATAATTTCTTAGAGCTAAAAAAGCAGTGATGATTTCTTCAAGGGGTTTCTCATCCCTTCTCTCCTTTATCATGCTGTCCAATCTTTTCCATCCTGCCCTTCATGACTAGCTATTGCATTCTAAGCTCTGTTATTTACAACTCTTCGAGCCAAGAGAATCAACCTGAAACAAAAAGCCATGCCCTTGGTTTACTGTTCTACGTGTGACCTTGGTTTGATGCAGAGAAGAAATAGAAATTAGGAAGGCAGTGGGAAGGGAGAGTCACTGACCCATGGAAAAGAAACCTGGTGTGCACCCCAGGTGGCAGGAAGTGGTTTCACCAGTCCACCAAGGGACCCCGCTGGAGAGGCCAGAGCCACACCTAACTGTAGAGTCAGGCAAAGCAAAGGCCACGTGTGAGCTCTCTTCAGCAAATCTATAGAGACAAGCAGATGATGAGAGACGAGGGGGCGGGAAGAAAAAGAAAAAGTGGAAAGGAGATGATAAACAAACCACAGTGACCTCAAGGCCCGAGCTTAAGGGAAGCACGTTTCTCTGCAAGCTCAGGTCTGCTATTTTATTTTATGCATATAGCACAATTTTTCAGGTGCTAAAGGAAAAAGTGTTAGTTAAATAGAAGAGGAAATTAACTTTTAAAAAAAAGTCATTGAATACCAGCTGTGATGAATTTTAAGCCAGCCTTTATTTTGTAGGGAACTTAATACTTAGTTTTCCTCGGGAAAACTGTCTCTGTTGAGGGAGCTTTGTCACCATCGCCTGAAACTGATGCTTTGAAGGTATTTTTCAAGAGGAATGAGGTAGGGTACAGAAATAAACATCATTTCTGCCTTTATTCATCCTCCCCTTATGTGGCTGGTTATAGGACTGAGCTGGCCTTGGGGTGAAACAAGAACATGCTGGGCTCTATTTTAATGGTCCCCAAGAGTGGACAGAGAACAGCTGCACCTGTTGACCCTGAAAATCTGGGGCTGGGCCTAATTTACCCAGCTGGTCTGGTGACCTACATGTCCCAGAGAAAGAGTCCTCTTTGGCAGTCCTGCTAGACTAGGTATAGACTCAGAGCTTTGCCCTCCACCCTTGTTGATGATGAGAAAGGACCAGGGAGAGAACACTTAAGCTCTATCATGAGGATTACAGGCTTTCTTGTAGCCCAGAGACCCATATGCTGTTACCCCAAGATGCAAGCCACAGATGTCACCCTACAGTGTAATGCAGACATTGCAAAGCAGGGAGTGGGCAGCAGAGGCGGCCATTGGCAACCCATTTCTGCTCTACTTTCTACAAAGCATCACGGAAGAGAAATGGCCATAGCATCCTTCCCTGCTAATGGACGCTTTTCCAGGTGGCACCCCGCCACGTTCCTGGGGTAAAGAGTCTTACAATTTAAGGATTAGGGATAGAGAAAATCATACGTCTTATGTGCCTGGGATCTAAAAGTCTCATTCTCTGGGACTCAACATGAAGAATTAGGTCTGTGACTTGAATGCATAGCCCACTTCATTTGCCTTGCACCTACCTCTGTCTGTAACATCCACAGGCTTCAAGCTTCTGGGGCCCAGAAGCCCCTTCACCCCTCAGGGCTGCTGGGTCTTTCGGCCTTGTGGGTAGCTGAATGTGAAGAGCACTTGCTTTGGATACATCATCCCCTTCCTCTTCTCTCTTCCCTCCAACCCCAGCCTCTTTGAGAAGGACAACTAGAACTTCAGTTCTCAAATGGGGCTATTTTGCCCCCGACAAGGGACATTTGGCAATATCTGTAGACATTTTTCATTGTCTGGGGAAGGGGGTCTACTGGCATCTGATGGGTAGAAGCCAGGGATGCTGCTCAACACCCTACAATGCCCGGGACATCCCTCACCACAAAGAATTGTGCGGCTCAAAATGTCATAAGTGCAAGACCGAGAGACTATGAGCTACAGTGGATGTCCCTGGAAAAGTTGACCCTGTGTCCGGCATCCTACACTCAGTCTTTTAGACAGGGTGTGTGCTCAGAGCAGGCTTGACCTGGATTCTGCTTGTCCTGTGTCTCTGGGGTCCAGGAAGGTAGGAATTGCCCTCATTCTGACTGGTGACAGAGCCAGGATCTGGGTGATGACTGCCCTGTGCCAGGCAGCCTGCTTGGGTGGGAGCCCAGGACTCATGAGGCGAAAGTCATAGCCCTGCGTGGGCCATTCAGCTTGGCACAGACCCTTCTGCTCCCTAGCCACCGGGAGGGAAGGCCACTCAAAGCCCTTGCACGGTGGCAGCCCCTTTGGGTGGGGAGGGGAGGTGGTACCTTCACTCTGCCTCATGGTCTCATGCCTTCCCAGCATGTTCATTCATGTTCATCACAATCTGTCTTTTCCCTGCATAGCAAAAATTCTAAGCTTCCCAACAACCCTGGGGAAATCTCTGCTTTTCAAGTGAGACTCTTCTTATAAGGCATAAATTTATGGTATGGAATCCTTGACAATGTTAGGATGATGCAGGGAAAATAAGTCAGTGTGTACTTAAAATTCTCTTCGTTATGTGTTTCCCTTATAATTATGAATTAAGTTTTGTTAACGAATACAGTTCTCTTTCAATGATGTCTTTGAGAGGGAAGGACCGTGTTGAGAGAATGAACAGATGAGTATGATGAGATGGACTTGGATGTTTATCCTTCACTCTATAAGAATTGCTGGTTAACAGCCCGCACAGCTAACAGCAGCTGATTTGTCTTAATACAAGTGCAAGGCATTGCATGAGTTGAAATGAAAAGAAATAAGCATTCTCCATCAGGATTCAAGTAGGATTTTATGGGCTAATGCAGAATGACCACACTCACAAGCTGGGAAGGAAGGCATATTTCCTCTTTTTAAAGATCTCTTCAAACGGCTCCCAGCAAGAGCAGAATCTACTGCAGTCCCCCTTGGTGACTGAGAGGGGTGGGGCAAGGTGGCACCTGAGCAGTGGGTGGGACCAAGGTGTCTTTAAGCCTGAGAACTCACTTCCAAGGCCAACAGGGTTTCCTGTTGTGTGCAAGGAGGACCGTGGGTCAGTGGAAACAAGGAACGTTGCTTGCATGTGAGATGATGTTGACAGTAAGTAGAAGTAACCGTGCGGCTGTGCACTCTAGGTGGCGCCATTTCGAACATGTACGCCATGATGATCGCGCGCTTCAAGATGTTCCCGGAAGTCAAGGAGAAGGGAATGGCTGCTGTGCCCAGGCTCATCGCCTTCACATCCGAGCACGTACGTTTCTGTTCCTTCCAAGTTTAAAATTATGTTCCGTAAAGCCTGAGTTGAAGGAACGGTGGCTGGAAATGCTTGATCCCCAGAAGACACCACTTAAGAGATAAAAAGGGTGAGAGAACAGCTGACGGGTACGACGCGGTGTCCTCCTTGTCGCTTTGAAATTAAGGAAAACCCTCAGAGATAAAGCAGAATGTTTTTCCTCCTGGTTCCCACCCTTCACCTCTCTGTGACAATGTCAGATGCTGGGGGGAGGGGAGGAGACAAGGCAGAGTGACATTGCATTCATTTGGACCATCCATGCTGTGCCCATGTAGTCAAAACTCCAAGGTATCCAGTTGATACAGTCTTTCTGTTTAAATATTCACTCAGATGATCCAACACATATTCTACCCTCATGGTGCCTCGAACCATTTAACATTAATCTTTGGCTGACTTTGCCAGAGGTTTCATTACCATAAAGAAAGGGCAAAGTGGCCTGTCATAGCTGATCTTTGGGTTAGATCACACTCAGCCAAGCTCAGGCTCCAGCCCACTGCCAGGGAGGGGCTGATGGCTCTGATCTTCCTTGTACTGTGTTATATTCCTTCCCTGGCCTTCAAAGCGTTAACCCCATCTCTCCTATAGCACCTAGGCATTGCAAACAGTGTTCTACCCTGATCATAAATTGAGCTAAACAGCGTTAGCCTGCCAGGCAGCCAGCTTTCTCTCACATGCCAGGGCAAAGCAGCAGACAAGTGCAGGCCACCCTGCAGCTGTGTGAGCGACATCTTGGTTCCAAACCCTCATGCCATGCAGAGCCTTAGATCAACCTGAGAGCGGCTCCTTGATGGGCATCAGATGAGCACTGCCTGTGTATTTCACAACACTGTTCCTTCGTGACCTCGGCCTCAAAGGAGCCTAATGTCTGGACCATGGCTGCCTCAGAGAAGATCAGGATGTCCCTTGCTGGCTAAGGAACAGGGAGACAGCGAGCGAAGACAGGGTTCTGTAGGGAGACTCGGGGCTGCTGTAAGGAGATGTCACTCGTGAGAAGTAGGGAGCCACAGTGGGTCTAAGACTCACCATGGAATTTTTCTTTTTCCTATTTTAAGTGGAGTGTGTGCATCTGTGTGTCTGTGTCTGTCTGTGTGTGTGGCTGTGTGTGTTCTTAACAAGGAAAAACAGGGCAAGTACAGATTGGAAGGCAGTAGATAAGGATAGATAGCAGTAGCTGTGGAATTAAAGGAAACTAGTGATTATGTATTAACAAATTATCTTGAACATCTTGTTTTCAGTAATGTTTTGGGGTTTCATTATTTTTAATGCCCTTCCTCAGTTTACAGGGGTCAAATTTGGCAAAGAAGACCATAGTCTGAAATGAAATAGTGTGTTACCTTTCTGTTACTGCTGAAACAAATTGTTGCAAACTTAGTGGCTTAAAACAATTTCAATCAATTATGTTATAGTTGTGGAGGTCAGGAATCTACAATGGGAAAAGCAAGGCTGTGTTTCTCTTGGAGGCTCTCGGGGAGAATTAACTTCTTGCCTTTTTCAGATTCTAGAGGCCGCTTGCATTTGTTGGTTCATGGCCCCTTCCTCCATCTTCAAAACCAACAGCATAGCATCTTCGAATCTCCCCTCTCCTTTCTCTCTGGCCTCTGTTTCTACCACACAGAAGCAGGTTCCAGCTCCCTCTTAGGCTCGGGATCCATGAGTATAAGATCCCATCCACCTCTGTTCATTGTCTCTCCACACACACCTGTCCATTCCACCCACAGAGGGGACAGGTGTTGGGACAAAAGGATCAAGTCCAAGGACAACTGAGTGATCTTAGAGCTAGAAGGTAGAATGCTTGGTAGAATGTCAGAAGAGTTAAGAGCTGAGATTTCCAAGCTAGTGTGTCCTTTCTCTTTATTTGAAGTCTCTGGGTGACTGCTTTCTTCCGCAAAGCAGCAGGTGTGGTTAGGAGGGCCTGCCGCTGCCTCCTGCTAGGAAGGACTCATCTTAGGCTTTCTGGGGCAGGTGCCAAAGGGACCTCTGGACTTGCCTTTAGAATGGGCCTTAGATTAGAGGTGTTGGGGTTTCCTGAGCCCACCGTCATCTGGCTCCAACCACGAAAGACATACCTCAACATTGGGATTTGTGGCAAGATATTTATGGCAATAGTGCCATTTTCCTGGACTTGTTCTCTGAGTCTATGGTCTACAAATTCAACAAACATTTATCAGCTATACACTGTGACACAGCCTTTGCCCTCATGCAGCCTCCTGTGTTCTAGTAGGGGACAGACAGCAAACTAGTAAGTATTTACCATAAGGTCATGCGGTGACAAGATAGTAGGGGAGAGTGGGCTATTTTATAGAATGGTCATAAAAGATCTCTCTGCAGAGATGATATATGAGCAGAGAGCTATGTCAAATGAGGGAGAGAGTCATATAAATATCTGAAGGAAGGGTTTTTAGGAAAGTGGAACTGCAATTGCGAAGGCCTAGAGGCAGGAACAAGTTTGCAAGCTCCCAGAAGGCCAGGGAGGCCAATACTGCCAGGTATGGAGAGCGAGGGAGGGGAGATGGGGAAGGTAGCTGGGTGCTAGGACCATCTTCTGTGTGTCCCCCAAGCCTAGCATAGCCTTCTCCCGAAACCCTGTGATCTGCTAGGCAGTTGAATCTGGGTCTCAGCTAAATATTTGGATGTGGCCAACAATGGCTTGAAAGAGTCAGCACAGCCTTCTAGATTTCTTATCTCAATTCTAACAGAGAAAGAGAACCCGGCTTGCCAACAGTCGGAACTGGTTTGTCTCCGAGCTTTCTACCACACACCTTACGCTCACACCGTCCCTGAAGGGAGGTAAGATTTATTGTCCCCATTAAAGAGCGAGCCACTCCTGCCACACACTCCAGTCTAGGGCTAGCTGGACAGCAGGGACCTGCCCTCCTCCAGCCTGGGGGATTCCCACTCATTCTTGTGCGAGATAATCTCATCCTGTTGAACCCAGAAAGCCTGCTTATTTTTTTAATTACAAATATTTTATGACTATAAAATCCCTTATTTGTTTGCACATGTTTTAAAGCTAAGCGAAATCATGTAACCTGTCTGAACTTCCCTCATATTTAAAAAACAAGATAGAGAAATTACTCTTCCATCAACCTTGAATTTTTCATTTAATATAAAATAAAAATCACTGAGGTTTTTTAATATTTATTGCCCTTAAACAGAAATATGAGTTAGTCCTAATCGAGCATGAAAGTCTATCAAGGGTCTATTGCTATTTTTCCCAACTCAGGGAAGGGCCGGCAGGGGCGTGGGGTCATTAGCTTATTTTCCAGACATTCTATTGACGCACAATTGAGCCTTATGAGAGTCTTAGTATTAGTATATAATAATTATAGACTTATTATTCAGGGACAAATTTGCATCCTTGAAGCTTCCAATTTGTGTTCAGCATTTTGCCTGATGGATAGAGCAGTCTACCCTCGTCCCCACATTGGCGCAGGATGTCACATCTGAAGGCCACCCACACCACAGGTCCCTCGTGCCCTCTGCCCATGGTCAGGCCTCCTGAGTCCTCTTCAGACACCTGCTTTCCAGGGTCCTCAGCCGGCGGGAGCCTGTTCTGTCCTCCGGTTCGTCAACTGGTGTCTCCATTAAATGCCGTGCCACTTATGCTGTCCGCAGTGCTTCTTCCTCATTAGGCAGCGGTTTTTCTTTGTCCCCCTCTCAAGTTCCTTCCTCTCCACGGGTCCCTTGCTATTCGTGGGTAACATTTAGCTATTTTTCGGCTCCCTTTCCTGAAAATATAAACAGACTCAATGTTCGCTGCCTCAACTCACCTTTGTTCCCCATCTTTAAGCTTACCATTTGAGGATGCGTTTTTCTTTAAATCGCTGGCATTTGGAGCCATGATCAATTATCCTGGGTGATTGCTCTTCATTCAGGGATCCCTATTCTTTCTCATTAAGGACCAGACAAGAACGCGTCCTCTTGTCTGACCAGGTGCTCCAGATCTCTTACTTATCCCCTGTTTGCCATTTGGCAGTTTAGTGCTTAAGAGCTCATTCATTCACGGAGGGGCGTAATTTGAGTGGCCTGTGTTCGCTCAGTCGGGCAGCTGCTCCTCTGTCCTGTGCCCCCACCCCACAGGACTCTGCTAAATACACAAGCAAGAACTCTTTTTTTGACGGGAGAGTCACGCATCTTTACACACCCCGGCCTAATTAAGCTTTCTCCTCTGGCTCCCAGGTATCTTGGTAACGATCATCCACTTTGTCATTCTCAGGTTGTAAAATGAAGCTAATGGCCCTTCCTCATGACGTCTAGCGGCACTGGGCTTTTTCAGCTCCTCTGTTCAATGTCCCCTTGATTGGTTAACATTATTTGCTGCAGTTATAAATGTGATTTCTTCTTGCTTATTAGACATACACCCTAAAAATGTGTGTGTTAAGAGTTCCTGGGCTGCATATGCATATTTAAGAATTCAGATGAGTCAGAAGTGGGCATTGCAAGAGAGAGTATGTACCCTCTTTGGAACCTTAACTTAAAATTCCAGTCAGCAGCCCTTTGGAGATGTAAATTGAAGAAGCTGCTCTCCTTTTGGACAGCTTAATGATCTGTAGTTAATAGTAAGAGGCTGATGTGGGATGCAGCACAGCTGGGCTGGGGTTAGCCTTTCTCAGCCCTCCAAATGGCAGAGTGATTACAACCATTGAGACACACAGTCCTACCCAGAATCAATAACCAAAAACACAAACAAAGACTTGGCAATGGCTTGCCCATGTGGCCTTTTCTCTGCACACAGACAAGTCATGCTGCCCCAGCCAGGAGCTGCTGCCTCCTCCCGGAGCCTGCCTGGGGCTGGGCAGTTGCCTGCACAACAAACAGCCCCTCCATCGCTGGGATGAAGAGTGCTAAATTTAGGGCCAACTCCTCCTCCCACTTCCTGAGTGCACACAATTTCATTGAACTTGGGCGAAACTGAATGTAATCTCTTGGTAGCAAAATGCAAGTCTGGAAACCATATAATATTCATATTTCACTGGTTGATTACATGGGTTGGTTATATATGACTTGATGGAAAATTGGGTTGGACTTACTGTGTGTTGGGGTATCAGGTCCATTTACAATTTCCAACATCTTGTTATTTTCTGTCAAAAAGCCCAAGTGAATTCAACAGCAATAACAAAAATAAACAACCCTATTCAAAAATGGGTAAAGGACTTGAATAGAATTTATCCAAAGAAGATATATAAATGTCCAATAAGCACGTGAAAAGATGTTGAACATCTAATCATTAGGGAAATGCAAATCAAAAGCAAAATTAGTTACCATCTGACATCCACTAGGGTGAATATCATCAAAAAACAGAAAATTACAAATGTTGGTGAAGATGTGGAGAAATTGGAACCCTGTCGCACTGCTGATAGGAATGTAAAATGGTGCAGCCACTATGGAAAAAAGCATGGAAGTTCCTCAAAAAGTTAGAAATAGAAGTGCTATGTGATCCAGTAATTCCACTTCTAGGCATCTACTCAAAACAACTGAAAGCAGAGTCTTAAAGAGGCAATTCCATACCCATGTTTCATAGCAGCATGAGTCACAATAGCCAAAAGGTGGAAGCAACCCAAGCATCCATCAACAGACGAATGGATAAACAAAATGTGGTCTGTACATACAGTGGAATATTAGTCGGCCTTAGAAAGGAATGAAAACTCTGACACATGCTACAACATGGAAGAGCCTTGAGGACATTGTGCTAAGTGAAACCCACCAGTTATAAGAGTCAAATACTGTATGACTCCACTTATCCCAAGTACCCAGAGTAGTCAAATTGACAGAGACGGAAGGTAGAATGGTGGTTGCCAGGGCTGGGAGGAGGAATTAGGAGTTGTTTAATGGATACGCAGTTTCAGTTTTGCAAGATGAAAAGAGTTCTGGAGATGGATGGAGGTGATTGTTGTACAAAAAAGGTGAATGTACTTAAGGCCACTGAACGGTACACTTAAAAATGGTTAAGAGAGTACTTACCTTGTATGTTTCAGTACAATTAAAAAGAAGGCACGAGTGAAGGATGCCATCTTCTCTCAGCAGCCCAGGCTTTGGAGGAACAGACTAGAAATCAAAGGAGAAAGGAAAAAGAAAAAGCCAAGGAAATGGATCTTGTCTTTATATGGAACTAATTTCAAATATGCTTTCTTTTCTTTTACAGAGTCATTTTTCGCTCAAGAAAGGAGCTGCAGCCTTAGGGATTGGAACAGACAGTGTGATCCTGATTAAATGTGACGAGAGGTGAGCGTGCATCTGCAACCCTCGTTGGTTAGCAATTTGCAAGTTCCACAGCGAATACCTGTTGGTGTGAAAACAGGGACTGACTGTGGGGCAGCAGGCCACTGCCAGCCACTGTTCCTTTTTAACATGGGCTCTTGCTTGGGGCCCTCAGGGGTTGCTCCTCAATGCCATGGAGCCTCTCACAGCCCTGGACTCAATCAGAACCTTTGTTAAATCAATCAAAATAGTCTGCACCAAGGAGGTGCAGAAGGACATTCATCACCTGGGCACTTTAGCAGCAGCGGGCAATTTGAGCCCTGATTTATGGGGGTATCATTGCTTTGGGCACCATGGATTGCATAAACCTGCTGAGGTGATTACAGGACAGGGTGCAGTCTAGTGAGCAGGAGTGGATAATGCACCAGTAACACGACAACTTTGTGCTGGAACCGAAGGATCCCTGGGGAAAATCCCTGTCTTAATCGCCACCTAAATTCCATAGGCACGCTGGAATCTGGAGTGGTGCTTTGGGGTGGGAGAGATTTTAAAGTATTTTTAGGATATCCATGTAAAGTATCACTGGCCTGTAGGCCTGGAACCTAGTAAAAACTAGATTCAGCCTTCAAAGGTTTGAGTAACAACTTTCACTAAATTAAAAGGAGGCCACTCAATTAACCATATATTTATTCATATGTATATATTAGGCAGATGTGTACTGATTGGCTGCCGTGTCACTAGGCTGTAGAGAAACATAATACACGATCCCAGTTCCCTGGCAACATGTAATCTGGGTGGGAAAATGCAGTAGTGTCAGGAGGTGACAGTTACATGGTTGGATTGCACAGAGTGCATGCATGTACATTGGAAGCCATGGAAAGCTTCCTACAACAGATGGGACTTCAACTGGATTTTTAAAATTAGGAGTGAGCTGGATGGGTGCAGGGAAAGGCAGGGGCACTTACAGAAGGTTCAATAACAGCCGCAAAGCCATGGGAGTATGAATAATCCCCTCATGGGGCTTGAGGAGCCGGGTCTGACCAGAGGCAGGAGGAGGCACGGCCGTGGCAAATACGTTTGGTCACGTGGACCCCTGAAAGCTCTGAACACCCAGTTGATTCATAACCATGTTTACCTCTGGGTGATGAGGTTAAAGGAGATGTCACTTTTTCGTTTATACCTTTCGATGGTGCCTGCTTTCATTTGCTTGTTTGCAAAGAACACACGTTACTTTTACAATCAGGAAAAAAAAGGGTGTTATTTTTCCTTTGGGCGCGATGGAGCTAAATTTAGTATTTAAGCTTGATAGGTCTGGGAACTAGGTAATTTGATCCACCTCAGATCATCAGGCATTGGATTCTCATAAGAAGCCGCAACCTAGGTTCCTCACATGCTCAGTTTACAGTAGGGTCTGTGTGCCTTTGAGAAGGAGCTGATCTGACAGGAGGTGGAGCTCAGGCGGTGATACGAGTGATGGGGAGCAGCTGTAAATACAGATGAAGCTTTGCTCACTGGCCCATTGGTCACCTCCTGCTGTGCAGCCTGGTTTCTAACAGGCCACTGACCTGTTTTGGTCCACAGCCCAGGGATTGGGGACTGCAGATTTAAGTGAAATTGAAGTGTCTGGGGTCAGAAGCCCAAGAGAAGGCCTTGGACAGTCATTTATAGCCACTATTCCCATCAGAATCGGCTAAAACACTCTCAGCCACCAGTTTGTTTTTATTATCACATCCCTGTGAAAGTCAGACATGCAGTTCAGAAAATCACTTGAGGCCGACAGTCTGAGTCCTGCACACTGGTTTCTCCTAACTGTGCTTTGTGAAGTTTGTCCGGGCTTCCCCCAAACACAAGCCTGCACCTGCTCTCGAAGGCTTCCCTTTCTTGTGGTTACTCCTTCCTACCAAGCATTATTAGTCTGTCAGCGGCTAGGGCGGTGGGTTTTACTGTGTTCTGCGGACAGTTGAATTCACTGAAAGTTCATGATTGAAGGGAAATGACTCAGTGGAAGAGACAGTCTGTGCCTTTCTAGCTGTGAGCCCAAAGCCACGCATGGAGGAAGATCTCAGTGAGGTACCTTCTTTTCATCAGCAGTCATAGGGGCTTACTTAGGTGACCAGTTCAAAGTGAAACATGATTCTCAGTCAAAAAAAAAAAAAAAAGAGAGACAGACAGACAGAAACATATAGTAAATCTTTATTTGTTTGGATTAGCTTCTCTGAGAGTTGAAAATCAAAAAGCATTTTAATTTACTCTAGTAAGTAGAATATGATGAAGTAATGCAAAACTTGAGTTCACCATGGCTTACATTTTAATGTGAAGTATCATGACCAAAAAGGAGTTTCTATTTTGTGAAAATGAGTTATTAAATTCAAAAGAAGGAAATGTGTTGAATGAAGCCTCCATTTCATTTCCAGTTTAAGAGTTCCCTTTCCTCATTAACAAAAAGTTGAATCTTCACATTAATGGGATTAATGAATTTTTATTCAAGTGTCATTGGGTCTAACATTTGCAAAATCTGAATTAGTGGGATCCAAATTAATGCTGTATGGATGTGTCTAAGTATAGAGAAGAAAAGAGAATTAATATTTAGGAGAAAGTAAGTATTTGTGAAAGAAGACTGCACAATATTTCAGAATTGGATTAGGCCACTGAGCAAAGGAGATGTTTCCAAAATAGTCAAGAGAAGAGGAGAGAAAGTTTCTATCGTATGCATGACAATTTGGAAGCATATCAAGTTCCCATGTGATGGAAGCAGGAGCCCTGTGAGCTACTTATACTCTGTTTGGGTGAGCAGTAGCCTTGATTGGTAACACAGTGGCAGATGCTGCGGACATTGTCACAGATGCTACAAAACTTAGTCTGGTGTGAAAGAAGCAAAAACAGGTCAGGAAGGTGAACATGATGATATAATACTATGGGAGGACAGGCTGTCATTCTGTATCTAGAGGAAGGACGGTGGGAGTTAGCCACATGAAGAGGAAAGGAGACGATGTTCCAGGCAGAGGCCACCGCACTTTCTAAATCACGGATGAGAGAATGTGGCTTGTTCAGGGGAGCATGTGGGCAGAATATCCTTGTCATGAAGGGCCTTGGGCGCCAGGTCAAGCTGTTTGAACTTGAGCTTGAAGGCGTGGAATGGCACTGTTAAGAGCAGGGAAGCAACATCATAATTTACGTTAGAAAGACTCTTTTCAATGCAGAGGGGATGGAGTCAGAGAGTGCGAGCTGGTGGCTGTTGTAGTGACAGGAATGGGGGGTGATGCATGGTGGGCAGACGGGACACAGCGGTGGAGAGGGATGTGGAGCTAATAGAAATGCCGACTGGCTGGCGGGCAGGTGGAGGCGGGAGGCGAGATGCGAGCTAAGCCGACGTGGGGCTCTTTACGAGACACAGCACCCGGGCTGCGGTGAGACGCTCAGATGAAGAGATGTTGATGAGGCACCAGAGGGAAGGTGTCAGGTAGGCAGTTGGGAATACAGCCTGGAGCTCGGGGGATTTACAAGGGAAGCCAAGCACAGTGGGCCTGGGGACGATCTCTGCGGGGCACCCACACTTCAGGGACAGGCAGAGTAAGAGGAGCCTGCAGAGGAGACTGAGGAGGAGTGACCAGAGCTGTGGGAGGAGAATTTAGGGCCACGAGGTGTGTCTAGGGGAAGGAGTGGTCCACAGGACCAAATGCTACCCGGAGACGAGACGAGGGTTAGGCTGACAAGGAGTGGCTGGTGAGTGTGGGGAGAGCGGTTTCAAGGAGGGGTGAGGACGGAACGCAGTTAGCAGTGGCCCCCGTGAGTGGCGGACGAGAAAAGGGAGAAACCAAACCAATGCAGGCAACTTCCGGGAGGTTGAGCGTGAGGAGGAAGTAGGGCCGCCGGAGGGCAGTGCTGCATCCGGTTTCGTGGTTCGAAGGAGCGGGGCTTAAGGCCCGAGGTGGGGGACGTCTGGAGAGGTAATGTGATTGTGTGGGGGAAAGGAGGGATGAAGTAGATGGCAGAGGTTTCATTTCCCTCGTTGAGTTCCTTATTCCTTTGGCTGAAGTGGCGTAGGGTCCTTCTCCGAGGCGCGCGCCAGAACTCTGGGATTATCTCACATCACAACATTGGAAGGACACGGGGAGGGAGCAGCGGGACTCTGATAGCAGGTGGGGAGGTCTGGGGAGGACAGGCCGGGCCTGAGCCTCTGGCGACAAGCTGCCGACGGGTTCACGTCAGACGCCCTTGGAGTTGGGAAGGTTCTTAGACGTTAACTCGTCCAACTTTTTTTTTTTAACATTGTGTTTTTTAAATAATTTCGAACTTAAAGAAATATTGCAAGGTTAGTAAAAAGAACTCTCTCGTATACCCTACACCTAAATTCACCAGTTGTGAACATTCTGACACATTTGCTTTCTCTTTCTCTCCAGATATACTGTATATAAAGCTCAATGTTACCCATCGAATGTAATGGATATTACATATGTTAATTATATATATAATTTTTTCTGGGCCATCTGAAAGTTCCTTACAAGACATCATGTTGCTTTTACCCCGTAATCCCTCCCTGTGTATTTCCTAAGAAGAAGGATATTCACAATCAAAGAACAATTATCAAAATCAGGAAATTTGACACCAATATAATACTCTTATTAAATCTGCATGCCTTATTCAAGTTGGGTCAACTGTCCCGATCATATGATTATAGTTATTTGTTTCCCAGTCCAGGATCACACGGGGCATTTAGTCGTCATCATGTCTCTTTAGCTTGCCTTTGTCTATCATGACGTTGATCTTTGTGCATGTAGACCATTTATTTTGTAGTTAATTTGGATCTGCCTGATAGGTCCTCATGATTAGATTCCAGTGATGCGTGTGGAGCAGGTGATGCTTACCCTCCTCGAGTGCATCTCGTCCTGAGATGAGATTGCCAGTAATGCTAACTTTCACCATCTTTCCAGGTGTCTCCACTATAAAGTGACTATTTTTCTCCTTTGCGGTTAATAAGTATCTTGTAGGGGATGCTTGGAGACTACATAAATATCCTGTTGCTCCTGAAATGTTCTCCCACTAGTTTAGCATCCATTGATGAATTCTGCCTGAATTATTGGTATGATGGTTGCAGAATAGTGATTTTCTAGCACCACCATTCCATCTATATTTATTAGTTCTTTCATTCTACTGCAGGGTAGAGCTCTCTTTATCTTTTTGTCTTTTCTCTCTCTCTGTTTTTTATTATCAGTATGGGCTCAAGGGTGTTTTCAGAAATTAATACTCACTAGCACTCTGTATTTTTGGAAACTAATACTCTCTTCCCTCTCTCTTCCATCTTTCCTTCTCTTTCTGCTACCTTCAGGGTTTCCTTTACATTATCTAAATTAGCATCATCTGTTGTAAAACCTTACAGAAAATAAATCTGACCAAGACGTATGCTACCGGTGGCAGAGGACTAGAAGAATCCTGGCTTTTCTAGCTCCCATGTAACACAAGAATTTTGTGAGCTTTTTGGTTAATGCTTTTATACCACAAATTAACTAATAGTGCCTTTGTATACATCTTAGCCTTCCTTTAAAACACATCACTCTGGCTTTATAAATTACAGTTAGGCTACATTTCCCTGCACTGCTTAAGTACCACACTTTATCATACAATTGATTTGGACAATTGAAAGTATAAATAATCTGGGGTCATTATACTTTTTTATTAAATTAGCTGAATTGCAGCCAGTGCCTGAAGGTGCTTAGGGATGCTAATTAACTCTTTCATGTCCTTGGGGAGCTGTTCAGTATACCGTAATAGGACAGACTTCACAGGAAAACCGAACCAATTGTTATCCAGCAGGGGCTGTGGGAAGCCCACTGAATGTCTTACTTCCTATGGATTCAGATGCGGAGAACTCAGAGCTGCTAGTGGGCACAGTCCTGGGCACTTTACACAATTGATGTATTTAATTCATTTAATTAGAGACACAAAAGAGTCT